>SJYC01017407.1:0-30711 GCA_006408675.1 Madoqua kirkii | reverse complement strand
TATTTGGAACCAGTCTGTTGTTCCATGTCCAGTTCTAACTGTTGCTTCCTGACCTGCATACAGATTTCTCAAGAGGCAGGTTAGGTGGTCTGGTATTCCCATCTCTCTCAGAATTTTCCACAGTTTCTTGTGATCCACACAGTCAAAGGCTTTGGCATAGTCAATAAAGCAGAAATAGATGCTCTTCTGGAACTCTCTTGATTTTTCCATGATTCATCGGATGTTGGCCATTTGATCTCTGGTTCCTTTACCTTTTCTAAAACCAGCTTGAACATCAGGAAGTTCAGATTCATGTATTGCTAAAGCCTAGCTTGGAGAATTTTGAGCATTACTTTACTAGCGTGTGAGATGAGTGCAATTGTGCAGTAGTTTGAGCATTCTTTGGCATTGCCTTTCTTTGAAATTGGAATGAAAACTGACCTTTTCCAGTCCTGTGGCCACTGCTGAGTTTTCCAAATTTGTTGGCATATTGAATGCAGCATTTTCACAGCATCATCTTTCAGCTCCACTGGAATTCCATCACCTCCACTAGCTTTGTTTGTAGTGATGCTTTCTAAGGCCCACTTGACTTCACATTCCAAGATGTCTGGCTCTAGATTAGTGATCACATCATCATGATTATCTGGGTCGTGAAGATACTTTTTGTACAGTTCCTTGTGTATTCTTGCCATCTCTTCTTAATATCTTCTGCTTTTGTTAGGTCCATACAATTTCTGTCCTTTATCGAGCCCATCTTTGCATGAAATGTTCCCTTGATATCTCTAATTTTCTTGAAGAGATCCCTGCTCTTTCCTATTCTGTTCTTTTCCTTTATTTCTTTGCATTGATTGCTGAAGATGACTTTCTTATCTCTTCTTGCTATTCTTTGGAACTCTGCATTCGGATGCTTATATCTTTCCTTTTCTCCTTGGTTTTTCACTTCTCTTCTTTTCACAGCTATTTGTAAGGCTTCCCCAGACAGCCATTTTGCTTTTTTTGTATTTCTTTTCCATGGGGATGGTCTTGATCCCTGTCTCCTGTACAATGTCACAAATCTCATTCCATAGTTATTCAGGTACTCTACCTATCAGATCTAGGCCCTTAAATCTATTTCTCACTTCCACTGTATAATCATAAGGGATTTGATTTAGGTCATACCTGAATCATCTAGTGGTTTTCCCTGCTTTCTTCAATTTAAGTCTGAATTTGGTAATAAGGAGCTCATGATCTGAGCCACAGTCAGCTCCTAGTCTTGTTTTTGTTGACTGTATAGAGCTTCTCTATCTTTTGCTGCAGAGAATATAATCAACCTGATTTCTGTGTTGACCACCTGGTGATGTCCATGTGTAGAGTCTTCTCTTGTGTTGTTGGAAGAGGGTGTTTGCCATGACCAGTGCATTATCTTGGCAAAACTCTATTAGTCTTTGCCCTACTTCATTCCATATTCAAAGGCCAAATTTGCATATTACTCCAGGTGTTTCTTGACTTCGTACTTTTGATAAACACTTAATAGTCCTTTGAGACTCAATTAAGTATCTTTTCCTTTATGACTTCAAACAAAGCTAATTACTCTGTTCTTTATACTCTCATAGTATCATCACAGCCTTTTTTATTTTCCACTTAAACTGTGGGCTCCATTTGGAAAGATGTGGTGGTGGTAGTTATACATATTAACATACTGTAGACAGTAATTCAGTTGTAACTAGCACCTAGGACCTGAGAAGGCAATGACACCCCAGTCCACCACTCTTGCCTGGAAAATCCCATAGACAGAGAAGCCTGGTAGGCTGCAGTCCATGGGGTCATGAAGAGTCGGACATGACTGAGCTACTTCAATTTCACTTTTCACTTTCCTGCATTGGAGAAGGAAATGGCAACCCACTCCAGTGTTCTTGCCTGGAGATTCCCAGGGACAAGGGAGCCTGGTGGGCTGCTGTCTATGGGGTCACACAGAGTTGGACCCCACTGAAGCGATTTAGCAGCAGCAGCAGCAGCACATAGGACAGAGTGAAGGTCTAATATTGCAAGTACCTAGTTAGGGCAGTTTTTGACTTTAGATTGCTTTAATACATTCTTGCTCACATCTAGCTACATTTTAGGAGTGCTTCAAAAGAGTATTTTCATGCTTAGATGCAGAGAGTATCTGAGAAATGCTGGCTAAATCCAACACCCTTTACTGTCATCTGTAAGAAACCCTAAGGGATTTGCATTTGTTGAACTTGAAACAAAAGAATAAGCAGGCAAAGACATAGAGGTAGGTGGTAATCTTCAAATCTCTGTGGAATGCATTCCTTTACTAAGCATTTGTCCCCATCCTTCCTGGACTAGATTATACAGTGTCTTTTTCTTATTCAGAATGATCAGGACAATGTGCTATTCATCTCTATAGTATCATTGCCTACCATGGTGTGGGCATTCAATCAGTGTTTGATGAATAAATGATACATTAGTTAAATAACAGTTCCAATGGGCATTTATTAAACCTGCCAGCTATTTGAACAAAATGACCAAATTACCACAATGTCTTATTATCCAGGCCCTACCACAGGCATTACAAACTGCTGTTGCAGACTGCAGTCAATTATTTGAGCAAATCTCAGATGCCAAGGAAAATGAGCTGCCATGGAGGAAATATGCTTACTACATGAAATATGAAATGAGAGGATATGTTTTATTTTATGTTTAAGGAAACCTTGACTATGATGAGGAGACATAATTTTTGTTGGACAAAAATCTTTCAATATTACAAACAACAAGTTTATTGTCCAATAAAATATTTTAAAAAAGCTTGGTTTTGTATCAAATGGCAAACCTAACACTGTAAAATACAGTTTCCACTACCAACTCAATGCATTCCAGCAAATATTTACTGAGTACTCACTGTCAGCTCATGTGATATAAAGATTAATAAAACAGTTCCTTCCCTGAAAAGAGACTTTTAGAATAATGCAGTTGCCCCTGGGGTTACGTATGTTTAATTGAGAGGCAGCTGGATGAGCAATAGATCTAGGTTTTAATTTTTAAAGCATGTGTAACCTTAGCCATGTTATTTATGCTCTGCACCCAGAATACCTCTCCTGATCTTGTGCCAGACACCAGACTGAGCTTTAACATGAATATCTAGGCAATGCCTGGAGCATAGTAGATCCTCAATAAATATTTCCTGAAGGTGTGAATGAGTAAGTGAATGAATGAAGGTAGAACATCAAACACTTCACTGTTACTGCCTATTTACAGTCAGGATTTGGTGGAAAAAGCATGATTAGAGAACAATGCAGAAAACATTATCCTGCTTGAAAGAAAATCAAGGAAGACTTAAGAGAATTTTGGCCTAAACTCTGTTTCAAAAATGCTAAGTTTTCTAGGAAGGTCAGCCATCTCAGGCAGAGGGAACAAAGGCCTAAATGTGAGAGACCATGGTGGTCTCTAAGACATGCAAATCCTTTGGTTTGGCTGGGCAATAGGGTAGGATATACGTGGAAGAGGGTGGGGCTGAACCAGGAGACAGGTGGAAACTGGTGGCAGAAAATGTGTGCATTCATTCAGATACCTGTGAGTAGTTCAGGCACTCTGGAAAAGAGTTTAATAATTTATTACAAAATTAAGTCTATGCATACAGTGTAGCCTGTTTCTAAGTATTTAACCCTGGGTAAATAGACATGTTTGTTCACGCGAAACTTTATACATGAATGTTTATATCAGCTGTGCCTGTAATTGCCCCAAACTGCAAACAGCCCAAATGTTCTTCATGGGAGAATAGGTAAACTGTATTACCTCCATAGATTTCCCTGGTGGCTCAGATGGTAAAGCCTCTGCCTACAATGCAGGATACCAGGGTTCGATTTAATATTTACTGAGTACTCACATGTCAGCTCATGTGATATAAAGATTAATAAAACAGTTCCTTCCCTGAAAAGAGACTTTTAGAATAATGCAGTTGCCCCTGGGGTTACGTATGTTTAATTGAGAGGCAGCTGGATGAGCAATAGATCTAGGTTTTAATTTTTAAAGCATGTGTAACCTTAGCCATGTTATTTATGCTCTGCACCCAGAATACCTCTCCTGATCTTGTGCCAGACACCAGACTGAGCTTTAACATGAATATCTAGGCAATGCCTGGAGCATAGTAGATCCTCAATAAATATTTCCTGAAGGTGTGAATGAGTAAGTGAATGAATGAAGGTAGAACATCAAACACTTCACTGTTACTGCCTATTTACAGTCAGGATTTGGTGGAAAAAGCATGATTAGAGAACAATGCAGAAAACATTATCCTGCTTGAAAGAAAATCAAGGAAGACTTAAGAGAATTTTGGCCTAAACTCTGTTTCAAAAATGCTAAGTTTTCTAGGAAGGTCAGCCATCTCAGGCAGAGGGAACAAAGGCCTAAATGTGAGAGACCATGGTGGTCTCTAAGACATGCAAATCCTTTGGTTTGGCTGGGCAATAGGGTAGGATATACGTGGAAGAGGGTGGGGCTGAACCAGGAGACAGGTGGAAACTGGTGGCAGAAAATGTGTGCATTCATTCAGATACCTGTGAGTAGTTCAGGCACTCTGGAAAAGAGTTTAATAATTTATTACAAAATTAAGTCTATGCATACAGTGTAGCCTGTTTCTAAGTATTTAACCCTGGGTAAATAGACATGTTTGTTCACGCGAAACTTTATACATGAATGTTTATATCAGCTGTGCCTGTAATTGCCCCAAACTGCAAACAGCCCAAATGTTCTTCATGGGAGAATAGGTAAACTGTATTACCTCCATAGATTTCCCTGGTGGCTCAGATGGTAAAGCCTCTGCCTACAATGCAGGATACCAGGGTTCGATTCCTGGGTTAGGAAGATCCCCTGGAGAAGGAAATGGCAACCCACTCCAGTTCTCTTGCCTGCAAAATCCCATGGATGGAGGAGCCTGGTAGGCTACAGTCCATGGGGTCGCAAAGAGTCGGACATGACTGAAAAGAAATTTTGATAAATACAAGCCCTTGAATGAATCCCAGAGGTGAATGAAAGAAGTTTCAAACATGGTGCCATGTAAACTGACAAACACATCAGGAGGTTGCTAAGGGTCATGTGTGGGGAAAGATGATGACTGTAAGCGAGTAGTGTGAGGGAGTTATTGAGAGTGATGAGCCTGATGCTCCTGTGGCTTGGTGGTGACCACACAGATCTATACTTTGTGTTAAAATGCATAGAGCTGTACTCACATAAAAAAATTTTACACTGTGTTAATTTAAAAATTAAAAAGTGCTTACAAATTAGATGAAGCTTATAAAAGGGCTCTTTTTAAAATTCAAAATTTCATAGATACAGTCATTTTTATTCCTGAATTCATACCATCTTGAATGTCAGCAAGTATTAGGAACATTAATCTTACTGCCAGATAATTTATTCTATTTCTTACATGATGTTTCGTTTAGACTACCCACATCCTCTCCTCTTTTTTGCCTTCTTTAATAGTGATACAAATTGTACCTTGTACTTTTAACTTATAAATATGTGGATTTTAGACATCCTATTGCGATGAATTGATAAGGGTACAAAAGTAGTCTATTTTGGTGGGAAATGTTAGAGTTGAGATATGAAAATATTAACATAAAAAAAGCCCTTTTTATGCACTTAAATTGGATGGGGAGTCATAGGAAAACAGCCTGGAGATGAGAGTAAAGTTTCCCTTCAATGATCCTTTGACACCTGACTGGGTTATGAATACCTTGTGGACTCATTGGGTACCTTCAACTGTCTAACGGTCATCTCTTGCATGAATCCTGACTTTCCACTCCAGAGATGACATGTACTCCTGTGCCTTGGAATAATCTTATGTACTTTACACATATTCTTTTCTTTTTTTAATTGGCGTATAACTGCTTTACAATGTTGTGTTAGTTTCTGCTGTTCAACAACATGAGTCAGCTATACCTAACATATATCCCCTCCCTCTGGAAGCTCCCTCCCAACTCTTCCCATCCCACCCATTTAAGTCATCACAGAGCACTGAGCTGAGCTCCCTGCGCTATGCCTCAGCTTCCCACTAGCTATCATTTTTACATGTGGTAGTTTATACATATTCTTAATTAGAAACTTTCAGAAAGGCAGAGCCACCGAAGACATTAGAGCTCATCTTCTTATGGAGGAAGAAACCAAAGTCTAGAGGAACCCTGTTTCTTGCCCAAGGCTACACGTAGAAAAGTATTAAAACCCAGTTTATTTGGATGGTTTCTAGAGTACTCTTTTGTTTTGTACTCTGCTGGTTGAAGCTTGAACTGTTTGCTTGTATTTTTGAGAAACTGTCCCAATACTCTGGGGGTAATCTTTTTGCCTTTTGTAAAACACCCTTAAGAAATGGATGGAGAGTGCACAATTCATCAAAATGCTTCATAGAAACAAAATAAATCTAAGTAGCTTTATTTTCTTTTTGTGAGTGTTGGTGAGAGTTGCTGGATGTGAGCTTACGTGTGAGGGAGAAAAGCAACTTGATACTGATTTAATTATCACAAAGTCTTGCACACAGAGAAAATGCTGTTTCCTCTTTAATGGGACAAGCCTAGGTTCCGACTTGCTCTTCTGAAAGTAGATATGATTTGCATTGAGTCATGCATATTCTTTTGTCTGGCTTTGTTATGTGATGGGCCATTCCCCAACTATCTTTCCTGAGTAGTGATCAGTGGAGGATTTAACTCAGTTTCAATCTTTAAAGGGGCAGCTGACCCAAGGGTCAGTCTGAGTTCTGACACAGGTAGCTTAGCACGTTGAAATGCCATTGAGCCTAGGAGTCCAACAATGTGGTATAGATTGTGGCTTTGATCCTAGCTTATACTATGTGACCTTGAGCCGGTTATTCCCTTTGCATGGCTTCCCTTTTCCACTTTTCCTATATGGAAAACAAAAGATCTAGATTTAGATCAGAATAGCCTATGGGCTACTCTTTCCCAACCTTGGGCCTCGTGTGCAGCAGTAGATGACTGTAGGCTGGAGAATCCTCCCTGCATCCCAGCATCTCTGTCCATGGTAATATAATAGTACTATATCTATAAAGGCTAATTGTAATTACTTACTGATATATCATATATTTGATTTCAAAATATTTTTTGTTGGGTGAAAGATTAAACAATAAATTGAACTAAATAAATTGAACTAAGAATACTCTCTGGCATCTTGTTGGCTTTTATACCTGGAGACAACTAAATCCTCTTTCCTCTGTCCTCACCTGGAACCATGACACCAGCCCCACTCATTGCAGATCTCCCTGCCAGGTCCTCTCAGCTTCCCTGAGAGTTTACTGACCAGAGCAGCTGACAGTTTTTGAATGGCTCTTAGACAAAGCCATTTGAATGTTTATGTGAATAAAACAGACTGTTACCAGCGTTAAAGGACACTGTGTACAGGATGTCCCTCAAACCGGAACTGGAACATGGTTCATAGCCTATTATCATCGTATCACTGCAATTATTATTATTAATTTAGAAAATGGTTCTGCTTATCTGCTTGGGACTATTATTAGATATGTATTCTTCAGCTTCTCTGTCTTCTTGACAACAACCAAATCTATTGCAGCTTCCAGGTCTGTCTGAATAATCATTCCCTGCGCTCTGAGGATGGGTGAGCCAAGCCCAATTTCACTAGGACTATGATTTCTTTGTTTTTGAATTCTGCTATTGGAAAGTCATAGGTAAAGCCTTGTTGTCTAGATTTTTTTTTTGAAATGGGTCATTTTCATGTTTTATCTTTTATAACCAAAATGAAAAGAGAAAAAAAAAAGGAAGGGGGGAAAAGATAAATGAAGAACAGAACACATATTGCCTATTAGAAGGTAGGCTCTTCATTTCTAGGAAACATAATAATTGTTAGAGGCTTTTTCTGTGCCCCCCACTCTCATATAAAATAGATCTTCCTGTTATTTTTTTTTACAGCCCCATGTACACTTATTTCATGGTTGCAGCGTGTTATTTGGTGTGAATGTGCTTTCTACATTAAAGTATAATCTACATGAGAGCAGAGACTAACTTCTCTCTTATCATCTTTCCTTTTTTCCTTACTGTTACCTCAGAGAGTGGGTGCTTGATAAATATTTGTTAAATCAGTGATTCCAAACAGCAGGTGAGAAGGGGAAATTATTTGAAGAAGCGCAGCTTCGTACCCCCCACTCAGAGTAAGAAGAAACTGTGTCAATGTCATTACGAGAAATAAAAGTACAAGTACTTACCCCAAGTCCATTAAAGTTATGTTAAAGTTAAGTCAAAATTAAGTCGCTCAGTCATGTCCGACTCTTTGCGACCACATGGACTGTAGCCTACCAGGCTTCTCCATCCATGGGATTTTCCAGGCAAGAGTACTGGAGTAGGTTGCCGTTTCACAAATTTCCAGTATAAGCCTTTGGAGACGCTAATGGTTATTTTTATGCACCAGCTTGACTGGGCCTTTGGCTACCCAGATAATAGTTGAACATGGTTTCTAAGTGTGTCTGTGAGGGTATTTCCTAACAAGATTAGCATTTGCATTGGTGGATTAAGACTATCAGATGGCCTTCTTCAAAGAGATAGGCCACATTAATCCAACCATTTATCACTTATTTATTTGATTCATAGACAGCCTGAATAGGGCAAAAAGATGGAAGAAGGTTGAATCCACTCTCTGCCTAACTACCATGCTGGAAGTAATCTTCTATTTTCATGTTCCTAGTTCTTATTACTTCAGACCCAGACTAGAGTCTACACCATCAGTTCTCAGGTCTTTGAACTCTTATCACTGGCCTTGCTCGTCTTTCAGATGGCAGATCATGGGATTTAGTTTCTAAAATCTCATGAAGCAGTACCTTAAAGTAAATCTATGTACACACATGGGTGTGCGTGCTAAGTCTGTATCACTGCAATTATTATTATTAATTTAGAAAATGGTTCTGCTTATCTGCTTGGGACTATTATTAGATATGTATTCTTCAGCTTCTCTGTCTTCTTGACAACAACCAAATCTATTGCAGCTTCCAGGTCTGTCTGAATAATCATTCCCTGTGCTCTGAGGATGGGTGAGCCAAGCCCAATTTCACTAGGACTATGATTTCTTTGTTTTTGAATTCTGCTATTGGAAAGTCATAGGTAAAGCCTTGTTGTCTAGATTTTTTTTTTGAAATGGGTCATTTTCATGTTTTATCTTTTATAACCAAAATGAAAAGAGAAAAAAAAAAGGAAGGGGGGAAAAGATAAATGAAGAACAGAACACATATTGCCTATTAGAAGGTAGGCTCTTCATTTCTAGGAAACATAATAATTGTTAGAGGCTTTTTCTGTGCCCCCCACTCTCATATAAAATAGATCTTCCTGTTATTTTTTTTTACAGCCCCATGTACACTTATTTCATGGTTGCAGCGTGTTATTTGGTGTGAATGTGCTTTCCTACATTAAAGTATAATCTACATGAGAGCAGAGACTAACTTCTCTCTTATCATCTTTCCTTTTTTCCTTACTGTTACCTCAGAGAGTGGGTGCTTGATAAATATTTGTTAAATCAGTGATTCCAAACAGCAGGTGAGAAGGGGAAATTATTTGAAGAAGCGCAGCTTCGTACCCCCCACTCAGAGTAAGAAGAAACTGTGTCAATGTCATTACGAGAAATAAAAGTACAAGTACTTACCCCAAGTCCATTAAAGTTATGTTAAAGTTAAGTCAAAATTAAGTCGCTCAGTCATGTCCGACTCTTTGCGACCACATGGACTGTAGCCTACCAGGCTTCTCCATCCATGGGATTTTCCAGGCAAGAGTACTGGAGTAGGTTGCCGTTTCACAAATTTCCAGTATAAGCCTTTGGAGACGCTAATGGTTATTTTTATGCACCAGCTTGACTGGGCCTTTGGCTACCCAGATAATAGTTGAACATGGTTTCTAAGTGTGTCTGTGAGGGTATTTCCTAACAAGATTAGCATTTGCATTGGTGGATTAAGACTATCAGATGGCCTTCTTCAAAGAGATAGGCCACATTAATCCAACCATTTATCACTTATTTATTTGATTCATAGACAGCCTGAATAGGGCAAAAAGATGGAAGAAGGTTGAATCCACTCTCTGCCTAACTACCATGCTGGAAGTAATCTTCTATTTTCATGTTCCTAGTTCTTATTACTTCAGACCCAGACTAGAGTCTACACCATCAGTTCTCAGGTCTTTGAACTCTTATCACTGGCCTTGCTCGTCTTTCAGATGGCAGATCATGGGATTTAGTTTCTAAAATCTCATGAAGCAGTACCTTAAAGTAAATCTATGTACACACATGGGTGTGCGTGCTAAGTCACTTCAGTTGTGTCCAACCCTTTGCAAATCCATGGACTGTAGCCCACCAGGCTCCTCAGTCCATGGGATTCTGCAGGCAAGAATATTGGAGTGGGTTGCCATGCCCACTTCCAGGGGGTCTTCCTGACCCAGGAATTGAACCTGCATCTCTTAAGTCTCATGAATTGGCAGGCAGGTTCTTGACTAGCACCACCTGGGAAGCCATACACACACATATATATTTTTCCTAGAGAACTCTAACTAATAGAGAGAGACCTTTAAAAATAATTGCTATTAAAAAGTCACTTTTCATTTGATATTTTTGTTTATAAATGTAACATCCCTTTTTTTCTCCATGCAGAATATAATTAAGCTATGAGATGACAGAGCTGAAATGTCCCTGTTGAAGGTGAATGCTGCTAAGTAAAAGGAACCATATCCTTTGATTCCCCAGAAAATCATCAGCAATCCCACATTTTCAAGTATTGGTTTTGGAATCTACCATTAGGCTGTCTATCTATTTATTCACCTACTAACATCTATCTTTTCTTTGAAATATGTAGTAATATGCTGCCATTAATTTCAAGGTGGAGGGGCAGGGCTGGTTTGCAGAGACCTAAGCACATTGGAATTACTTCTGCCAAATTCTATGTGGCTGTTACATATATGTTCTGACCCCACATGGTAGGGTTTTGCTCCTATTTTGCGTATAACTGAGAATTAGAAAGGACAAGTCTTATGTCCTAGGATCTGGGTTTAGTTTTTGCTGCCTCCTAAGGATGTGAGAGTTGGACTGTGAAGAAGGCTGAGCGCCGAAGAATTGATGCTTTTGAACTGTGATGTTGGAGAAGACTCTTGAGAGTCCCTTTGTCCAACCCTTTGCAAATCCATGGACTGTAGCCCACCAGGCTCCTCAGTCCATGGGATTCTGCAGGCAAGAATATTGGAGTGGGTTGCCATGCCCACTTCCAGGGGGTCTTCCTGACCCAGGAATTGAACCTGCATCTCTTAAGTCTCATGAATTGGCAGGCAGGTTCTTGACTAGCACCACCTGGGAAGCCATACACACACATATATATTTTTCCTAGAGAACTCTAACTAATAGAGAGAGACCTTTAAAAATAATTGCTATTAAAAAGTCACTTTTCATTTGATATTTTTGTTTATAAATGTAACATCCCTTTTTTTCTCCATGCAGAATATAATTAAGCTATGAGATGACAGAGCTGAAATGTCCCTGTTGAAGGTGAATGCTGCTAAGTAAAAGGAACCATATCCTTTGATTCCCCAGAAAATCATCAGCAAATCCCACATTTTCAAGTATTGGTTTTGGAATCTACCATTAGGCTGTCTATCTATTTATTCACCTACTAACATCTATCTTTTCTTTGAAATATGTAGTAATATGCTGCCATTAATTTCAAGGTGGAGGGGCAGGGCTGGTTTGCAGAGACCTAAGCACATTGGAATTACTTCTGCCAAATTCTATGTGGCTGTTACATATATGTTCTGACCCCACATGGTAGGGTTTTGCTCCTATTTTGCGTATAACTGAGAATTAGAAAGGACAAGTCTTATGTCCTAGGATCTGGGTTTAGTTTTTGCTGCCTCCTAAGGATGTGAGAGTTGGACTGTGAAGAAGGCTGAGCGCCGAAGAATTGATGCTTTTGAACTGTGATGTTGGAGAAGACTCTTGAGAGTCCCTTGGACTGCAAGGAGATCCAACCAGTCCATTCTGAAGATCAGCCCTGGGATTTCTTTGAAAGGAATGATGCTAAAGCTGAAACTCCAGTACTCTGGCCACCTCATGGGAAGAGTTGACTCACTGGAAGAGACTCTGATGCTGGGAGGGATTGGGGACAGGAGGAGAAGGGGACGACAGAGAATAAGATGGCTGGATGGCATCAATGACTCGATGGATGTGAGTCTGAGTGAACTCCGTGAGTTGGTGATGGACAGGGAGGCACGTGCTGTGATTCATGGGGTTGCAAAGAGTCAGACATGACTGAGTGACTGAACTTAACTGAACTGAAGGATGTTTGATGTTATATAAGTGGAAAATGGAACAGATTTTTTTTTTTTAAGTTGAAGGATCTACAAGAAGCAAGGCATGAAAATGTGGAAGGGCATGATGTGTCTAGGGAACTTAGAATTTTAGAGTTTACATGGTGAAGTGTATCAGGAAATGAAGTGGTACCCTCTGGGTCCAAGCACTGATGTGTACGTCTGAGTAGTATAACAGTGATGGGAAACTGCTAGCTATTAATACCACTGTTCTATTTGAGAACAAGAGGGTAAATCTGCTTATTCCAAAGAAAATATGGCCTTTCCTTTCAACCTTCAGCTGTGTAATTGATGATAGAAATAATTATCAAAGGGTTTAGAACTGGCTAAGATTCATAGGAGCCTCTCTTTAAAAAAGAGAATTCCATGGTAATCCATGTTATATCCAATCCCTGAGTGGATGTGATGCCAATTACTGCCACCTGCCCTGTCTTGTCTCAGTTACAACACCCCAGGGAGAGCTGCACTTCGTGCCCTGTCAGATATGTCAGCTCAGCTTCTGGGGTCAGATGCAATAACTTCCCTTGAAGGCTGCTGGGGCTGGGTCCCACATGAAAGGCAACATTAAATCTTCCCCTAGGCACACCATAGACTGCCAATCTAGCTCTCTCTCATCAGCATACCTAGGGAGGCTGAACATTCCCCTCCAAAAGGAATGTGCCAGATGCTGTACCAGATGCCCTATACAGGTTATTTCATTTAATCCCCAACACCTGAAAGCCTATTTATCATCATTCCCAATTTACACATGAGAGTACTGAGGCTCCATGGTCATTGGTTTCGTGAGAATAAATAGAATATCTGCATAATTATGCTCACCCCAACATCTATTCTCCACCTCTCCCATTATGAATGGTAAGAATTTAGATTTGTTTTATATTCTTTGATTGGAAACCTGCAATCATTTTCTTTCCACTTCCTTCAGAATCCTTTGTTTCCATCCCCTGCTCCCACCAGAAATCGAATGTCAAGTCTGACTAACTTGGAAATGCACTACCATCTTGTTTTTTCACAGAGGTACCCACGGAACAATGTGGACACTATGGAAGGTCTCTGACAAGTATAAAAACAAAGATGTTACTGGCTGTATTTGCGTTTTAGCTGAAGATGAAAGCAAATGATTGTTACTGGTTTCTGAAAATGATGGCATTAATGTCCGTGAGCTCCATATACTTGATAAACTCTTAACAATTTCAAGTTACTTTTATAGGCGATATGTTGTTAGATGTTCACAATAGCCCCATTAGGCAAATAGATTAGGAAATATTTCTGTCCATCTGTAAAATTCCTTGTTCAGTGTCTCAGAGCTGTAGGTGACAGACACAAAGTTTAGTTCTAAATATTTCAAATATATTCAGTGCTGTTTTCATAGCTATACAGTTGCCTCCCAAAGCTTGCTTAAAGCTTGATTACTTAATATTCATTCATGTATTTATTCATCCACGTTAAAGAAGTGGGCTTACTTTTCTGTTACCAAATAGCTCACGATTTTAAAAGAAAAACTAGAAGTCGGACACAACTGAGTGACTTCATTTTCACTTTTCACTTTCATGCATTGGAGAAGGAAATGACAACCCACTCCAGTGTTCTTGCCTGGAGAATCCTGGGTATGGGGGAGCCTGCCGTCTATGGGGTCACACAGAGTTGGACACAACTGAAGTGACTTAGCAGCAGCAGCAGCAGCAGCAGCAGCAACAACAGCATGTAACTAATAATCATACTTAAGTAAATTAAATATGGCAACTGAGGACTGAGATCATCATGGGGAGCTACAAAAGAGAGATGGAGTTTTGTTTAAATGCTTCACAGAAGCTGCTTGATGTGGCTTTTGACAGATAAGATTTTGCCAGGTGGCTAAACATGTGAAAAACGTGTCATGTTAATTTGCCTAAAAGTCTATTATATTTAATTAAAAGAACAATGGCTTGAAAACATGATGCCCATTTCTTAATTTAACAGGGTATGCTTTTGTTTTCTTTGTATCTCAGGAAAGCCTTTCATTACATTAGGTCTTCCTTAAATCTGGATGCTTTTCCTGTCGCTGGGTATAATTTTCATAGATTTTGCACATAGGCACCACACTTTATTTAAGGGACTATCTTCTTTGTTAATCATTTAACACAAGGGTTTCTTTTCTGATTATTAATATTAGGAAACATGAATATTCTTTGCACATTGCAGGAGTAGTTGAATTTCACCCCAGGGAGCTAAGTAGTTCACATATATTTCTTGCATTAATCACATCGATAGATAAATTCTTCCAACAGGCTTTGATTTATGTTGGAAATAAAAGACTATACACAATGAAAATAGAAACATAAACACATATGATGTTTGTTCAACCTTTGCTGCCTGATTTAGCCATGGTTCAATAATTTGCTCTGACATAGTTATCACTTAGCAAATAGCCATACAAATATGTAGGAGAGTAGTCTGTGAAAATTAGGTTTCATTCTTCCCAATGCTCTAAGTCAGTGTTCAGAAACAAATCTAGACTGGGGCCAGACAAATCCCTTGAGTGAAAGAGGCCACATGCATAGGGTAAGGAATGTCCCATCTCAGTGGGTAGCTTCTAGTAGTTGACAGGCACAGTGCAGAAAAGTGGGCTGTTGTTACCAGGCCTTCTGATTTCACAGGAAATTGGAAAACCAGATTTTTATGGAAATCTCTGAATATTTTAGTGTAGTATTCGTTCATCATTCATTCATTTAAAATAGCGAGCTAAACAAAAACACATTATAGGACTGGCTGTGGTCCACTAGTCACTGCTGAAGAATTCAGCTCTAAATGGTGATGAGAAATCATGAAGATGTTAAGTCATTCATTACTCAGCCTGGGAGAGTCATCCTAAGGCCATTCTGAAGGGAAGATCACTACTGACCATTCTGATTCAACTTCTGATTGTTCACTCTAATGCTATTTTCATCTAGATGGGGTCAAACTGGATATTCTCTAGACAAGGATTTGAGCATCACAGACTGCACTTGATTGAAGTGTTAATGCTGGGTGGCCGGGAGATGGCTGAAGGGGGAGCTGGGAGAGCTAATCTAGTCTCGTTGCCATACCTACTGGACATGCTCTGCTTTTCTACCTAGATAACGTGTAGAAGGTTTAAACAAACTCTGAGGTTATAACTAAAAGATGCATTTTTACTTAAGTCATAATTATAGAGACCTTGCTAAATACCAGATCATTGTAATCTGCATCATAGTTTGAAGAAAGCAAAAATCCCACTCTTATTTTGGAGGAGTGGAGGAGAAAAAGGGACCAAATCGATGGGATCATATATTGTTCACCTGACTATGCACACATAGCCTGTTTAACCAAGAAAAAAATAACATAATGATGTTATAACTCAGTGTGAACTACATTGTGTCTACCCTAAAAGCCATGAAATCTAAGCCTGTCTATTCTTCTCTGATCATTTTCACTCATCTGTGTTCACTTCCAGGTTAATCTGGGAGATGAATTGTCAGTGTTGTGTTATTCTAGGCCAGAGTTGTGGTTTCTTTTCCTAATTCCAGGAAACTCAAGTTAGGATGGTATTTAATATTCAGTAGGACAGCTCTGGAGTCTGGCTACCTAAGTTTGAATCTCAAGTTCACTATTTTCTGTCCAGGGGTTTGGATAATGTCTCTGATAGCTCTGGGCCTTAGTTTCCAAAGCTGCAAAAAAGATTTGTAAGGATTGTGTGGATGAAATAAGTAAAAATGGATAGAATGCTTTCTGGCGCATAATGAGTGTTCTGTGAATGTCATATGTCATGATTTATGTTCCTCATTGCACAGATGCCCACATGATATCCAACTGATGGTTTTTCTCACACCCAGTCAGTGGTTGGGCATCTAATCAGCATGTGTTGATGAAGAAGAGGGATTTAAGTAGGCTTAATGCCTTCAGTGAAGACCCACCCTCAGAAGAAAAAGGGCTATAAAATAGGGGCTTCTCTGATGATCTTACCCTACGCACACTATGGGCTCCAGTCCCTTGAGGTTCACGTAGGAACCATGCCTTCCCAAACTGATAGACTGCCGTTCAGCCTTCAGAGATCAGCTCAGCGCCATCACCTGTCAAGCCTTGTGAAGGACCCAGGCAGCGTTCCTTGCTCCTTCATGCTCTCACGGGGCTTCCCAGGTGGTGCTAGTGGTAAAGAATCTGCCTGCGAATGTAAGGGATGCAAGAGATGCAGGTTTGATCGCCGGGTCAGGAAGATCTCCTGGAGAAGGAAATGGCAACCCACTCCAGTTTTCTTGCCTGGAGAATCCCATGAACACAGAAGCCTGGCAGGCTATAGCCCCTGGGGTGGCAGAGAGTCAGACACGACTGAGCGTACACGCGCTCACGCTTTCTCTTGTGCTCTCACGGTTAACACTCCTGTGTGACAGCAGTCAGCCTCTTCAGTTGTGTTGTTTTCCCCTCTATGCTGGGAGCATTTGCGGAGCAGGAATCAGGTGGCTTCCTTTGACCCCTAGTTCTTTGTAAAGTGCTTGGTACCTCATGGAGACAGAGAAACGATTTGTTCAGTGAAAGAGTTAGAAAGATAACTTGTGGCTAAAATTCCGATGGAAGGACAATGGGCAAGGGAACATAGGGATGAATGATGCCAATTGTTGCTACCAGTTCAAATTGTATTTTACTTTGGTTGTCTCTAGATCAAAGGTTGGCTTAATCTAATCTATTAAAGAATAGTCAAATTCTGTTGCAAAATGATTCTAAATGTAAAAAGTCAGATTAACTGCTCACTATCAGCTGTCACATCCCGTGGTTAATTTCATCTTCTGTTCAACTCAGCATTGTTCAGCTTGGTGTCCTTGCTGCTGTTACATGTCTTGATGTTGCCCAGAAATTCCTCTCAGCATTTGTGTCCTTTGTCCTCCAATCTTGCCAAATTCTACTTGCTCTCTGAAGCTCAACTTCATTCTCACTCTTCCCCCAGATTGCCCTATCCATCTGGCCTTCATTAATATTTCACAATTGCTATAATTACCATAATACACTTTTTCATACTTTTATTACCTCCCTAACAGTGTGTACATTCCTATGAGGAAGATCCACATATTCTATTTTCCTTTATATATCTTATGTTAACAGTTCCTACAAATTTCTAAGCAACTGGGGCACATTTTGGAGCAAAGGAGTTTTTTTTCTTTTTCTTTGTAAGGGAAATCGTAACAAATATAACTATTAAATATGGTTTGTCTTTCATTTTACTAAAGGTATGGGTCTTCTCTGGTGGCTCAGATGGTAAAGAATCCACCTGCAATGCAGGAGACTTGAGTTTTGTCCCTAGGTTAGGAAGATCCCCTGGAGAAGGAAATGGCTACCCACTCTAGTATTCGTGCCTGGGAAATCCTGTGGACAGAGAAGCCAGGTGGGCTACAGTTCATGGGATCACAAAAAGTCAGACACGACTGAGTGACGAGCACTTTCACTTTTGAAAAAAATGCTTTCTGACTCCTATTACACACCAAAATAAGCTTTATATATATATCAATTGTTTAAGCAAAAATCATGAAATTATAAAAATATGACAAGTGCTAAAAGTAGACCTATTTAAGACACTGGTATTGGTCAGAAAAAGAAAGAAAAGATGGATAATATAAATATTTTGAAAATAGTATTTTTGCATATCATACTACTTAGTGGTAAATGGTATACAGTAACATATGTGTCAGAAAAAATAATATTATGAATATGTCAATAAAAAAAATGAGCCTATCAAAACAAACTGAGTAAATACATGATAAAAAATGCAAGATATAGGATGCTTGGGGCTGGTGCACTGGGATAACCCAGAGGGATGGTATGGGGAGGGAGGTGGGAGGGGGTACAGGAGTGGGAACTTATGTACACCCGTGGTGGATTGGTGTTGATGTATGGCAAAACCAATACAGTATGTAAAGTAAAAAAATATATATATACATAATAATAATACAAAGAAAAAATGAATACAATAATCAGATAAAGTTCATACTTCCTAGTGATCCAATAGAAAATTAAGTGAACACTGAGATAAAACTCAAGACTGGAGAAAAATCACCACGATGTTTCCAGGGGTGATTCATTGGTATGTATCCAAAAGCATCAGAGAGTCTCCATGCACTCACCAAAAATTCCGCTTACAGAGTAAAAATGGGTGTGACATAGAGGGAAGGGTATTGCCAACATTGTTGTGCCTGCTTCCTTTTCTTTATGCTTTTTCTTCCTTAAATAACACATTTTCTATCTTTCTTAAGAATCTGTTAGATATTTGTAACATAAATATACTCTTAACTAAAACTCCAATGTGCTATTTAAAAAAAGATACAGAAGCTAATACTGGAAAACATCTTCTTCATTTATGGTCCAGGGTGAACATAGAAGCTTTGTACATTTTTCCCCAGTTTATATAAAATATAATTATGAACATGTTAAAAGGAAGAACAAGTTTTGTACAAAAAATCAAGGATTTTATTTTATTTTTTTCTAATTATGGGCTTGAATTATGGCTTCAGTTCTCAGCTCACTGGCTTGGGGGCAGTTTCCGTAGGCCCCTTGAACCTTGATTTTTCTCATCAGTTCAAAGATTTCTATTATAATATCTACATTCAGGTTTGCTGTGAGGTTAAATTAAATAAACAAGGTAGAGAATCTGGCCAGTTTCCTGGTTCTCAATAAATGGCCATCATTCCATACAGTGAAACCCTTAGAGAACCAGTTCATTTTAAATTGAGAAATCATTTAGTCAATATAAAGGTAGACACAAGTGTTAATATAACTTGAACAGGAGACTCTTATGAAAGTGTGAATCTATGGGCTTTGCACATGATGAGGGCTTGAAGTCAGTTTCTTTGGCTGTAAAAGCTGGGGTCTGAATTTCCAGAGGCTGGGCTGACTCTCTGATCTTGTTACGCTCCCAGCATTGCACCAGCATCTTTGGCTAACATTCTTCTTGGTGTGTTTCTTCACTATTTCCTTATTGAGGTCTCTAACTTGGGAGTAGGCGTTGCTTGGAATGTCGGTATGCCTGATGTCAGCTCTTCAGTTCAGTTCAGTCACTCAGTCGTGTCCGACTCTCTGTGACCCCATGAATTGCAGCCTGCCAGGCCTCCCTGTCCATCACCAACTCACGGAGTTCACTCAGACTCACATCCTTCGAATCTGTGATGCCATTCAGCCATCTCATCCTCTGTCGTCCCCTTCTCCTCCTGCCCCCAATCCCTCCCAGCATCAGAGTCTTTTCCAATGAGTCAACTCTTCGCATGAGGTGGCCAAAGGACTGGAATTTCAGCTTTAGTATCATTCCTTCCAAAGAAATCTCAGGGCTGATCTCCTTCAGAATGGACTGGTTGGATCTCTTTGCAGTCCAAGGGACTCTCAAGAGTCTTCTCCAACACCACAGTTCTAAAGCATCAATTCTTCAGCGCTCTGCCTTCTTCACAGTCTAACTCTCACATCCATACATGACTACTGGAAAAACCATAGCCTCGACTAGATGGACCTTAGTCGGCAAAGTAATGTCTCTGCTTTTGAATATACTATCTAGGTTGGTCATAACTTTTCTTGCAAGGAGTAAGCGTCTTTTAATTTCATGGCTGCAATCACCATCTGCAGTGATTTTGGAACCCCAAAAAATAAAGTTGGACACTGTTTCCACTGTTTCACCATCTATTTCCCATGAAGTGATGGGACCGGATGCCATGATCTTCATTTTCTGAATGTTGAGCTTTAAGCCAACTTTTTCACTCTCCTCTTTCACTTTCATCAAGAGGCTTTTTAGTTCCTCTTCACTTTCTGCCGTAAGGGTGGTGTCATCTGCAGCTCTTAGATTTGCAATAATAGATCATCTGCTGAGAAAGAACAGGGGGAGGAAAACGAAGCTTCAATACCTGCTTGCCAAATGCTTGCTCATAAAGTTTCCCAATGCAGAAAACCTCTCTAAAGCCATTTGTACATTTTCTCTCTTTTAAAAATGGTCTGACATTTATTCTTTATCACATCACCTTCTCTGGCTGATCTTCCAATAAAGAGCCTCTTGCTCTATCTCCAGTATACATGCCTCAAC
The DNA here is from genome assembly GCA_006408675.1 of Madoqua kirkii. Lineage (NCBI taxonomy): Eukaryota > Metazoa > Chordata > Mammalia > Artiodactyla > Bovidae > Madoqua > Madoqua kirkii. The sequence goes on along the minus strand of SJYC01017407.1, from coordinate 10,365 downwards.
CCCCTCTTTATCTGGCAGGGGGTTTCTCAGATGTGCACAATAGATGCTAAGAGATTTGCTAACAGGTGGGGAGAGAATCACCCCCAGGCTCCAGGGGGACCTCATGTGACAAACAAAGGCAATGGCTCTGGAAGTTATTGCCTAGACTGCTTGTTTGTTGAGGACAAGGGAAGGGGGCCAGTGGAGGACATTCAACATACTATTTCCAGCATGTGACATAGAAGTGTTCAGGACATGTTTGCCAATGTAAAGATGAGTCTTACCTATGACATCTGCCAGATAGTATCAGTTCAGTTGCTCAGTCATGTCCATCTCTTTGTTACCCCGTTAGACTGCAGCACAACAGGCTTCCCTGTCCATTGCCAACTCATGGAGCTTACTCAAATTCATGTCCATTGGGTCGGTGATGCCATCCAATCATATCATCCTCTGTTGTCCCCTTCTCCTCCCATCTTCAATTTTCCCAGAATCACGGTCTTTTCCAATGAGTCAGTTCTTCACATCAGGTGCCAAAGTATTGGAACTTCAGCTTTAGCATCAGTCATTCCAATGAATATTCAGGACTGATTTGCTTTAGGATGAACTGGTTGGATCTCCTTGCAGTCCAAGGGACTCTCAAGAGTCTTCTCCAACAACACAGTTCAAAAGCATCAATTACTCAGCACTCACCTTTCCTTATGGTCCAAACTCACATCTATACATAACTACTAGGAAATTGTAGCTTTGACTAGACAGACCTTTGTCAGCAAAGTAATATCTCTGCTTTTTAATATGCTGTCTAGGTTGGTCATAGATTTTCTTTCAAGGAGCAAGCATATTTAATTTCAAGGCTGTAGTCATTATGTGCAGTGATTTTGGTGCCCAAGAAAACAAAGTCTCACATTATTTCCCCATCTGTTTGCCATAAAGTGATGGGACCAGATGCCATGATCTTAGTTTTCTGAATGTTGAATTTTAAGCCAGTTTTTCACTCTTCTCTTTCACTGTCATCAAGAGGCTCTTCAGTTCCTCTTCACTTTCTGCCATAAGGGGGTATCATCTGTATATTTGAGGTTATTGATATTTCTCCCTGCAATCATGATTCCAGCTTGTGTTTCATCCAGCCTAGCATTTCGCCTGATGTACTCTGCATAGAAGTTAAATAAGCAGGGTGACAATCTACAGCCTTGATGTACTCCGTTCCCAATTTGGAACAAGTCTGCTCTTCCATGTCTGGTTCTAACTGTTGCTTCCTGACTTGCATACAGATTTCCCAGGAGGCAGGTAAGGTGTTCAGCCAGATAGATGCTGATGGTCAATGGTCTGGTAAGGGGCTGTTTTCTTACTAAGACAGTGTGTAAATCCAATCCCTCCTCCTCAGTCATGTAATATTCCTTCCAAGGTTCTTACAGCCCTTTTCAAATACCTCCAGGGGAGCCCCACAGAGATAAGTATTTATGCGAGTTTGAAAAAGACTGATTTTGGACATGAGCTGAAGTGGGTTCAAGCTATCTAGGCTAGATTAGCATATGCACATAAAATGGGCTTCTCCGGTGGCTCAGACAGTAAAGAATCTGCCTGCAGTACGAGAGACCCAGGTTTGGTCTCTGGCTCAGGAAGATCCCCTGTAAAAGGGAATGGCAACCCACTCCAGTATTCTTGCATGGAGAATCCTATAGACAGAGGACCCTGGTGGGCTACAGTCCATGCGATCACAAAGAGTCAACATGACTGAGCAACTAACATTTCACATTTATACAAATAGATCAGCTTATTCACATAAAATACTATAAAATAACATATGGGAGGCCATAAAGGGGCATTACATCTCAGTGGGAATCTCCTCGCAGCTCCACTGCTTCTCCTCTGGGAAGCCACCCCTGATTTTCCCAGGCAGCTTTTTTATGCCTTGTCTAGCTACAGGGCTCCCTTGTACAGATATTTGTCTCTTTATCCCCTTTCATTAAGTTAGGTTCCCCAGTAATTTACTTATTCTAGGCCTGTCTCAGGGCAAGTGCTCAAGGAACAAAAGTCTCCCTTTTGTGAGTATTCTTGCCTGGAGAATTCCATGGACAGAGGAGCCTGACCGGCTATAGTCCATGGGGTTGCAAAGACTTGAACACAACTGAACGACTAACACTTGCAACTTTTTGGAGTTTAGACTTGAAATAGGAGGTGTGCTCCTTGACTTCCCTCCTCTACAGCCGCCCAAGCTGAGGGAGAAGAGGGTTGTCTGGGCCCCTTAGTCTGAGTAGTGGTCACAGGCTCCAAATTTGGGAGGGCTGAGGAGGAGCAGGCATGGTGAGTCAGGGGCCTGGACGCGAAGCATTGGGGCGGGTGGAGCGTTCTTTCCTGGAACACACTTGGTACTTGCTTGCCTACAGTCTGTGTTTCTTTTCTTCCGAGAGCTTCAAGGATCATTTTGCCTTCTCACCACTACTGTTCCCTCCTCATTACTTTGACTTTGCTCTTTCCAAAGTAGGGCAGAACTGTTTTGACTAAACCATTGCGTGCATCGCGTGTAGTTCAGAGATGTACCAAAAGGATGGCTCCAGAAGTCCCCTGGAAGGTCACATGAGGGATAAAGCACGTCCCAAGGTATTGCTGATGATTCCTGTCTCTGGGCACAGGAGGAGGTGGGGTGAGAGGATGGAAGTGGGGCTCAGCTGCCCCCAGCCCTCCTCCACTTACATGGGTTCATTCCCAAAGCAAAACAATCGTCAGTGACTTGTGGGGTGCATAGTGGGATTAGGGCTAGTTCTAGAAGTTGAAGTAGGGAGAGAAACATGAGCAGCAGGGACAACCATCCACTGAGCGTCAACAGAAAGGGAGAGAGGCCCTTTGTCTTGGTCACCACTCCATGGTGGTTCAGATTAAGTCCAGAGCCTATTGAAAAAGTAATAATAACCATGAAAATAATAACTGTTAACATAAATTGAGCTACTGTAAACATTGCTTAATTGAATATGCTCATGCACGCACAGAAGATAAGCAGTATTCTTTCCTAATTACTAATAAGGAATCTGGAACTTGGAGAGGTAAGTAACATTGTCTGAGGTTCTATAGTTTGAAAATGTGGTGTTATAACCTGAACCCAAGTGACCTGACTCCAGAGCACCCCAGAACCATTATACTATGCATTCTATGCCTTTTTTTTGCTTCAGATTTTCAAAGCACACATGCACACATATACATGCACAGTTATAATGCAAACCCTTTGTATTACTAAAATGTTCACACACATCTATCATTTAATGTAATGAGAGCAATGATGGGGATTGAGCAATTGAATGCCTCACCAGTTTTTGTTTTAAATAGCAGCTTCATTGAGGTATATTTTACCTTCCATAAAATTTACCTATTTAAATTGTACATTTTAGTGCTTTTTGGTATATTCATGTATATTTGGTATATTCAGATATATATACATATATATATATATATATATGATATATTTGGTTGCAATCATCAACTCTACTTAATTAAACTTCATCATTCCTGAAAGAAGGCCCATACCCATTAGTAATCACTCCCTATTTCCTTTTTCCCCCAGCCTCTAGTAATTATTAATCCACTGTCTGTTTCTATGGAACTGGCTATTCTGGGCATGGCATATAAATGGCATCATATGTATGCTGTCTTTTGCGAAGAATTTCTTTCACTTAGCATGTGTTCAAGCTTCATCCACATTTTAACCTGTACCAGTAATTTATTTTTTTATGGTTTAATAATATTCTGTTGTAGGGAAGGACTCTAATTTGTTCACAGATCATCTGTTGATGGTTATGCTGGCTACCAGTTTTTTCTTTTTCCCTTTACATTTTCTATTAGAGTATAATTGATTAACAATGTTGTGTTAGTTTCAGGTGTACAGCAAGTGATTCAGTTCTACATGTACATATATCCATTCTTTTTCAACTTCCTTTCCCATTTAGGTTGTATACATAATATTGAGTGCTATACTGCAGTTCCTTATTGCTTATCCGTTTTTAGTAGAGTAGCATGTACATGTCAATCCCAAATTCTTAATGTGAATAATGCTGATATAAATATTCTTTTCTGTAGACATATGTTTTCATTTCGGAGTGTATGCCTAAGAGTGGAACTCCCAAACTGTTTGCCTTAGTGGCTGCACCATTTTACAGTTCCACCAGCAAAGTACCAAGGTTCCAGTTTCTCCAAATCTTTGCCAACACTTGTTATCTGTTTTTTTTTAATATCCATACTGCTGGGAAAGAAGTGGTATTTCATTATGGTTAGAATTTACATATTTCTAGTGATTAATATTGACCACCTTTTCATGTGTGTTTACTGGTCATATGCATGTCTTCTCTGAAGGAATGTCTATTCAAATTCTTTACCCATTTTAAAAATTGCTCTCAGAGAAAGAAGAAAACACAAATTTTAAAAATGACCTAAAATGTGAGATCTCTTTATATCTTCTGAATACAAGTCTTTCATCAGGCATATGATTTGCAAGTATTTTCCTCCATTTGGTGGGTTACCTTTTCACTTTTTTGATGCATTATTTGAAGCACAAAAGATTTTACTTTCGATGAGGTCTAATTAATAAATATTTCTTCATTACTAGTGCTTTTGGTGATACATGTAAGAATACTGGAGTGGGTTGCCATTCTCTTCTCCAGGGCACCTTCCCAACCCAGGGATCAAACCCAGGTCTCTTGCATTGCAGGTGGATTCTTTACATTCTGAGCTACCTGGGAAGCCTATATGTAGGAAAAATCACCTAAACTCAGGAAGATTACCTCCTGTGTCTTTTCTATAAGTTTTTATTTTCAGCTTTATCGAGTTAGGTCTATTATCCATTAAGTTCATTACTATATATGGTGTGAGGGTGAGGTTCCGCTTTAGTCTTTGCATGAGGACATCCAGTTGTCCCAGCACCATTTGTTGAAAATCTATCAGTTAGTTTTTAAAGTCAAAATTATCTTACAAATATTGTACATAGCATATTTGAGTACATTTTTTAAAAGTTTTTTCACTTGCTTAAATGTGATTTTTTAAAAATAAAAGCCAGAATGTATCAGTTTATTCACAATGACTAGGACACTGTCAGAAACATATTATGTACTCATATTTAATGACTGGGCTTTTACATTATGTGAAGCTGCTAACAGATGGGGCTTCCCTGGTGGCTCAAATGGTAAAGAATCTACCTGTAATGCTAGAGACCAGGGTTCAATCCCTAGTGGGGTTGCAAAGAGTTGAATACAACTGAGCAACTAACACTTTACTTATTTAGGATGTTACATCCAATCTTCTGCTAGATATACCCATCTATCATATCTTAAAAACAGCAACAAAGATGTTGTTGCATGTAGGGGAAAAGAAAAAGAATAAAGTAGAACTTTAGGAAGAAAAATGGGATAGAAATATATGGTCATAGGCCTGTGTAATTTTGAGGTTCTCAATCAAGGTAGTATTTTTGTGATTGTTTCAGTGATGCCTGTGAGATAGCATCCTTGCTGAGAAGTGCTCTTTAAAACATGGTCTAAACTCTAAGGTTCTGCTCTCTCTTTTACAATGATATGACTTTGGGCAATGGTGCCTTTATTTCCTGAAAAGTAGGACAAAAATAACTTCTGCACAGGATAACGGTAAGAATTAAGAGAGATTGCCTTAGTCTGTTTAGCTCTATAATAAAACACTATAAACTGGATAGCTTAACAGGCAACAGAAATTTATTTCTTGACATTCTGAAGATTGGGAAGTCCAAGATCAATGTGCTGGCAGGTTTTTAATCTTGTGAAGGCCCATTTTCTTGTTATAAACAGTGCCTTCTCATTTGTGTATCGTATAGTGAAAGGGGCAAAGTTGTTCTCTGGGTCATTTAAGATCCTAATCCCCTTTATGAAGGCAGAGCCAAAGTCCCCACCTCCTAATTCCATCATATAAATTTTGGGGAACATTCAATCTATATCAGATACCATATACTATAAAATCCCATTGTCAGTAATATATAAATACATGCTCCTTTATCCAGTTACTCTCAGAAGAGAAAGCAAGCAGTGAAAAATATAAGAAAGAGCCCTATATGAGAAAGGTCCTCTGAAAATGACCCTAGACTCATATACTGATAGTTTTTCTTCAGGAGGGCATACACTATATAAAATAGAATTCTATTGGTCATGGAAACTTTCTAAATTGCTCTTTATTTTGTTTACTTCTCTGTATCTGGGCACCGGGCAGACATTTTCCATGAGCTTACTCAGTTTTTAATAGCAAGATTGATTTTTTCAAGTCTTTGTGTACATAGGTCTTGAACTCCTAAATCTTGCCTTCCTATAAGCAGTGTTTTATATTGGAAACAAACCTAAATTAGAATCCCATGATTTCTAATTACTAGCTGTGTGACTTTGGACATGTTGCTACAATGCTCTGAGCTTTAATTTCTTCAGTTATAGTTTTCTTTTCAATTGAATGTGGATGGATAAAAAAACTTAAGGAAACACTGAATAACCAGGACTTAAAACAATAAAGATAAAAAGAATAGAAAACCAGTGTGTAGCTCTTGGAATCTAAGGAACCAATAGACCTTTTCTTTGGTGGTGGTGAGGAGGTTCAAACACAGGCATCAGTCAGTTCCAACTCTTTCTCCATCTCTATTACCAGACTTCCCAAGAGGAAAAAAAAATTCATTGGCCTAGTTTAGATCATGAGCCTATCATATACCTCTCAACTGACAGTCTAAGATGTCAACAGATAATAGAGAAGATGGACAATGACCATTTGCTCCATGAATATTGCTTGATTCAGTTCAGTTCAGTTCAGTTGCTCAATCGTGTCCGACTCTTTGCAACCCCATGAATCACAGCACACCAGGCCTCCCTGTCCATCACCAACTCCCGGAATTCACTCAGACTCACGTCCATCGAGTCCATGATGCCATCCAGCCATCTCATCCTTGGTCGTTCCCTTCTTCTCCTGCCCCCAATCCCTCCCAGCATCAGAGTCTTTTCCAATGAGTCAACTCTTCCCATGAAGTGGCCAAAGTACTGGAATTTCAGCTTTAACTTCATTCCTTCCAAAGAAATCCCAGAGCTAATCTCCTTCTGAATGAACTGGTTGGATCTCCTTGCAGTCCAAGGGACTCTCAAGAGTCTTCTCTAACACCACAGTTCTAAAGCATCAATTCTTTGGCTCTCAGTCTTCTTCACAGTCCAACTCTCACATCCATACATGACTACTGGAAAAACCGTAGCCTTGACTAGACGGACCTTAGTCGGCAAAGTAATGTCTGCTTTTGAATATGCTATCTAGGTTGGTCATTACTTTTCTTCCAAGGAGTAAGCATCTTTTAATTTTGTGGCTGCAATCACCATCTGCAGTGATTTTGGAGGCCCGAGAAAATAAACTCTGACACTGTTTCCACTGTTTTCCCATCTGTTTCCCATGAAGTGATGGGACCGGATGCCATGATCTTCGTTTTCTGAATATTGCTTGATAGGGCCTGACTCCTGGAAAAGGGGCTCAACCAACCTATGGGATGTAATAGAGAGAAGACTGGAGTATTAAGTAGTTTGACCAAACTTGTTTCCAGCCCTTCTGATCTCTTTACTGGTGTCTCAACTGGCCAAAGTCATCTGGTAGCTTGATGGCAACAGAGCCCACTGATACAGTATATATGATGTCAGCCTCCTAGGTAACACAGTAGAGAAGAGAAGGCTGGAAAGTGGATCTGAAGGGGCTATTGAAAAGTATGTGTGTATATGATATCCCTAACACTTTCATGGTAGCAAATTCATTTTTCCCTCTTACTTAGAAAAAGGCCTCATGATTTCTCTTATCCCAGAAAAAAGAATAAGTGTATGTGCAATCCCTGGTTCATGAAATTCCTAATAATTTGGAGGTGGCCAAAAGCATGAGTCAGCATGTTTCTCTCCTCTTCTTCCCTGGCACAGCCTGGTCTCAGCAGGGCCTGGCTCCAGCTGTGCCCCCTTCTTGAGGAGCCTCATGGAGGCTGTGGGTGGCATTTCCTCCTACGCTGGTGGCTCTCTGAGCTCCTGCCAAGACTGAAGGAAGCCACTTCAAAAGACACCACCACACCACTGATAAATGGAATCAGAAGGACCCTGCTTCAGCCCACACTGTCTCTAAGCTCTTTTCACCAGGCCCCGTTCTTGAGGGTGCATTCCTTTTCTAACTGGATTTGGGTAATGATGGGAGGTCTCTCTACCAGGCAGCCATTTGTCAAGTACAGACTCATCCCTCAGTGTTAGGAATGTGGGGAGATGAGGGGTTCAACTTGAAGCTTAAAAAATGGGGTTTCTGCCATGGCCTGCCTTCATGTTCTCTCTAGTTCCTATTTGCTAAATAAGATTGGAATTCTTTTCAGGATACTCTAAGACAAAAAGCTCATTTGTAATCTCTGAATTCATTAAGAATAGACTGACTCAAGTAAATTTACATTTTGTGCCATAGTTTTCAAGTGAATGCAATCACTGTGATTCCACGGTTTAGGAAAATAGACAAAAATAGATACTTGTAGTGAGTGAGTATTTCATGTTTTTTAAGGACAGCATGATATGGTGAGGAGAACACAGAAATGAGGCTCTCAAATCTGGATACTGTATTAGTATCAGTTTAATTGGAAATGTCGTTTTTCCTCTTTGAATCTGTTTCAACATTTGCAGTGAGAGTTATATTTTTTAATACAGACCCTTAAGAAACTTGATCAGCATTCACAGGCTTGGAAGTCAAATTCCCTAGTGTCTAGTTACTAGTGAACTCATATTGTTTGGGGCACCCCTGCCTATTAGAGATTTTGTTAGCTCTGTCTTAATATACTAGGACTCAAGCATTAGGCAGGGTGTTGAGTTCTTCCCCTTACTACTGAGCATGTCTGATATTGTAACGAGATAGGAAACGGGATAGAGTACCTTTCTCTGTCATGTGAAAGGAGGTCGTACTGTTCAGTGTAGAATGGTGACCGTGGTAAGTGGCAACTCTGTCTGTTTGGATCCACTTCATGCCGTCCATTCCTATAGTCACTTCCTATTCCCAGAATGCCGCTGGTTAAACTCCAGGCTTCAATTCCTAGTTTTAGGCCAAAGAAAGACTTCTTAACAGGTGAAAGAAAAAAACAAACAAACAAACAACCTTACTGACTCTTTTAAAGGAAACTTGGAAAAAATTCTAGAAAATAATTCTGCCTTAATCACTTTGGCCAGAATTAGCACATACCTCATCTACCTATTAGGATCAAAAATAGTCTTTTAGGTGAACACATTGTCAGACGATAGATATTAGGAGGTGATTTTTCAAGGTTTTACATGCACTTGTCACTCTTCCCAAATATCTCAGACCCATGTATGGACATTGGTGTATACTTTCTCACTAGCTCTTTATAAGTCTTTTCTATAATATTTTTAATTAATTAATTTTAATTGGAGGCTAATTATTTTACAATATTACAGTGGTTTTTGCCATACATTAACATGAATCAGCCATGGGTGTCCATGTGTCCCCCATCCTGACCCTCCCTTCTACCTCCCTTCCCATCCCATCCCTCAGGGTCACCCCAGTGCACCAGCCTTGAGTGCCCTGTCTCATGCATTGAACCTGGACTAATGATCTGTTTCACATATGATAATATACATGTTTCAATGCTATTCTCTCAAATCATCCCACTCTCGCCTTCTCCCATAGGGTCCAAGATCTGTTCTTTACATCTGTGTCTGTTTTGCTGTCTTGCATATAGGGTCATTGTTACCATCTTTCTAAATTCCACATATGTGTTAATATACTGTATTGGTGTTTTTCTTTCTGACTTACTTCACTCTGTATAATTGGCTCCAGTTTCATCCACCTCATTAGAACTGATTCAAAAGCATTCTTTTCAATAGATGAATAATACTCCATTGTGTATATGTACCACAGCTTTCTTATCCATTCATCTGCTGATGGACATCTAGGTAGCTTCCATGTCCTAGCTATTGTAAACTGTGCTGTGATGAACTTCGGGGTACACGTGTCTCTTTCAATTCTAGTTTCCTCGGTGTGTGTGCCCAGTAGTGGGATTGCTGGGTCATATGGGAGTTCTATTTCCAGTTTTTTAAGGAATCGCCACACTGTTCTCCATAGTGGCTGTACTAGTTTGCATTCCCACCAACAGGGTAAGAGGGTTCCTTTTTCTCCACACCCTCTCCAGCACTTATTGTTTGTAGACTTTTTGGTAGCAGCCATTCTGACTGGCATGAGATGGTACCTCATTCTGGTTTTGATTTGCATTTCTCTGATAATGAGTGATGTTGAGCATCTTTTCATGTGTTTGTTAGCCATCTGTATGTCTTCTTTGGAGAAATGTCTATTTAGTTCTTTGGCCCATTTTTTGATTGGGTCATTTATTTTTCTGGAATTGAGCTG
>SJYC01017406.1:0-19634 GCA_006408675.1 Madoqua kirkii | reverse complement strand
TTGATTTGCATTTCTCTGATAATGAGTGATATTGAGCATCTTTTCATGTGTTTGTTAGCCATCTGTATATCTTCTTTGCTTAGTTCTTTGGCCCATTTTTTGATTGGGTCATTTATTTTTCTGGTATTGAGCTGTATGAGCTGCTCGTATATTTTTGAGATTAATTCTTTGTCGGTTACTTTGTTTGCTATTATTTTCTCCCATTATGAAGGCTATCTTTTCACCTTGCTTATAGTTTCCCTCACTGTGCAAAAGCTTGTAAGTTTAATTAGGTCCCATTTGTTTATTTTTGCTTTTATTTTCATTATTCTGGGAGGTGGTTCATAGAGGATCCTGCTGTGATTTATGTTGGAGAGTGTTTTGCCTATGTTCTCCTCTAGGATCTTATAGTTTCCTTTGTTGTGCAGAAGCTTTTAATTTTAATTAGATCCCATTTGTTTATTTTTGCTTTTATTTCCAGTATACTGGGAGGTGGATCATAGAGGATCCTGCTGTGATGTATGTCGGAGAATGTTCTGCCTATGTTCTCCTCAAGGAGTTTTATAGTTTTTGATCTTACATTTAGATCTTTAATCCATTTTGATGTGTGTGTGTGTGTGTGTGTGTGTGTGTGTATGGTGTTAGAAAGTGTTCTAGTTTCATTCTTTTACAAGTGGTTGATCAGTTTTCTCAGCACCACTTGTTAAAGAGATTGTCTTTTCTCCATTGTATATTCTTGCCTCCTTTGTCAAAGATAAATTGTCCATAGGTGCGTGGATTTATCTCTGGACTTTCTATCTTATTACATTGGTCTATATTTCTTTGTGCCAGTACCATACTGTCTTGATGACTGTAGCTTTGTAGTATAGTCTGAAGTCAGGCAGTTTGATTCCTCCAGTTCCATTCTTCTTTCTCAAGATTGCTTTGGCTCTTCAAGGTTTTTTGCATTTCCATACAGATTGTGAAATTATTTGAGTCTTATTGAAATTCATTATAGGTTTAAAGATGTAGGAATCACATTAGGCTGTTTAAGCTTATGTCACTTGCACCAATACTTTTCTATGAATCCCCCTTATTCCTTCCAAAAACTTTATAAAGCCCAAGCTTCCAGTATGTGACTCACTCTGCTGAACACAGATCCCTGGAACATACTGTCCAGCTCTTGCCCTGTTTTCCCTCAGTTCTTTGAGAGACTCAAGTGATTGATCAGTTAGTTAGAAAGTTAGAAAACTGGAGAACAAGAATAAGGATAATAACCATTTATCAAGTGTATGTCATGTGCTGAGTGTTTCTGTTATATAACTAATTTTTATAACAACCTGTTGAAGAGGTTACTGTCATCCCATATTACCAATGAGGAAATTCAAGGTCAAGAGCCTATAGTAAACAGCTCAATTTCATTATGCAGTTCTTATATTATTTGTGGCTCATAATCTATTCACTTATGCATTCTCTCATTCAGTATTTCATTATACTTTCACAAAAGCCCAATGAGAACACAAATGGCAAGCTGGGATTACAGCAAGGATCAAATAGTCAAGTAAGCTCTGTTTTATGTGATTTTGCATATAATTCTTTTCAAATCTTTTCTCCTCCAGGACAAACAGGCCCCCTTCCTTTAGCTCTCTCTGGAAGTACAAGGGTTTCTAGAACCCTTATCATAAAAACATCATGACACACTCTGTTTGTTAATGTTATTCTTGAAATGCTGCTCAGATCTGAACCTATTAATAATTCTAGATGTAGATCAAAAGCAAAACCAAACAAACCTTCATTCAAGATACTTTTAATTATAGATGATCAAAGAGGAAAACTGCTCCAGTTAGAAGTTTTATTACTAGCACCAAGTGCTAAGCCTAGCACAAGTTTAATATTGAGATTTTGAAATAACTTGGATTGTGCAGCTGAGTGATATTTATTTAGTGGAATGTGAGAACTATCTACAGGTATCTGAAGGTTGTCATGCCGAACTAGGATTCAAGTTGCCTTCACTGTGCATAGTAACCTTCTATTACTAATAATTATTACTGGAGAAGGATATGGCAACCCACTCTACTATTCTTGCCTGGAAAATCCCATGGACAGAGGAACCTGGTTGGCTACAGTCCATGAGATCGCAAAGAACTGGACATGACTTAGTGACTAAAAAATAACAAATGATAACTATTAATGATGAAGCACTTTCTAAATATCAGCTAAGTGTGTGACCTGGAATATACTTTATCCCCTATAAGTTTATTATTTTGGAATTATTAACATTTTGAAACTATTATTTCTATAAAATACAAAAAGGCATCAGAGGTTTGGAGAACCAAACTATGTAGGAGTAAGCAGTAATAAGAATCAAATCCATAGTTCTGCTCAGTAAACCTAAAGTAGTGAAATTACTGAAATTTGGACCATTTTTATTTTTTCCTAGGGCCTCAGTTTCTCATCTATAAAATGAGCAGTTTGAATCCCAGGGTTTATATACACAGTTGTGTGTTGAAGCCCTTGTGGAATTTGAGAGATGATGGTTTTATTTTCAGAAATTTGGGGAACTTGTCTTAAGCAGCATCATTTTTGATAATTATGAGAACCTACTGCATAGCTCAAGGAACTCTACTGAATGCTCTGTGGTGACCTAAATGAGAAGGAAATCCAAAAATAAGAGGTATACGTGTATGCATGGCTCATTCAATTTGCTGTATAGCAGAAACTAACACAACATTTTAAAGCAACTGTACTCCAATAAAAAAATTAAAAAGAAACACAGCACCATTGACAAACTATATAGACTGCACATTTAACATGTTACATTAAAATAAAGTACTCAAAATCATTATTTTCTAATATTTGACTTCATCTGACTATGATCTATTCTCTTTAGGATAGTGATATTATTAGCTATTGCACCTCCATGGTGGAAATATAAAATAGCTGTGCTACTGACATCTTTTCGCATTCAGTGGGATCATTTTATAGCTTAATATCTGCAGATGTGAGTATTTACATGATGAAAAACAGCAAATACCACTAATCAAAGTTTGGTTTATTGGGTTTTTTTTGAGTTTATTCTTTTGTTTATTGCATTACCTTATGAAAGTGATAGAAAATATAACACAGACTAAAGGTAAAATGTCACATCTATAGGCATTTCATCTGAGTTGCACAAAAGGTAAAAAAATATTCTCCCAATAATTGAAAACTACAATCCAGTTCATAAAAGAAAGCTCTCAATGTCTTAAATGAGAGAAGTTCCAACCAAGTTTTTTTCTTTTTCTATTTATTAACATAAATGAACATGAGTTGGTAGTTTTCATTTGTCATTTGTGATAGGTTAGCTATAGTGAAGAATTCAGTACAATCATTGAAAATATTTAGTGAGAGTCACTTGGTTTTGTAGAATTTATGTTATTTTTATTTAACCTGGTTGAGTGCCGAAGAATTGATGCTTTTGAACTGTGGTGTTGGAGGAGATTCTTGAGAGTCTCTTGAACTGCAAGGAGATCCAACCAGTCCATTCTGAAGGAGATCAGCCCTGGGATTTCTTTGGAAGGAATGATGCTAAAGCTGACATTCCAGTACTTTGGCCACCTCGTGCGAAGAGTTGACTCATTGGAAAAGACTTTGATGCTGGGAGGGATTGGGGGCAGGAGGAGAAGGGGACGACCGAGGATGAGATGGCTGGATGGCATCACGGACTTGATGGACGTGAGTCTGAGTAGACTCTGGGAGTTGGTGATGGCCAGGGAGGCCTGGCGTGCTGCAATTCATGGGATTGCAAAGAGTTGGACAGGACTGAGTGACTGAACTGAATTGCCCCATTTATAAAAACAGTGGCTTTTTGTTCATCAATAGACAACATTCTTGTATGTTAACTGTAGAACTTCAGGACCACATTCAACTGAACCAACCAGTGAGTGTGTTTTCTTTTCATTGACTTGTTATTGATACTTAACATTCATGAAAAGCCAGGTAGAGAGAATTTGAATGTAGAAAAGCTAATTTCAGTTGCATGCCCAACTGGGTTTCAGGGTTATTCTAAACACATTATGTTTGTGCATATTCAGTTTAAATCTTCACTCTTCTAAAAGAGAATCAACAGGCTAAGAAATTATGATGGCTTGCTGCTGCTAAGTTGCATCAGTCATGTCCGACTCTGTGTGACCCCATAGATGGCAGCCCACCAGGCTCCCCTGTCCCTGGGATTCTCCAGGCAAGAACACTGGAGTGGGTTGCTGTTTCCTTCTCCAATGCAGGAATGTGAAAAGTGAAAGTGAAGTCGCTCAGTCTTGCCCAACTCTTAGTGATCCCATAGACTGCAGCCTATGAGGCTCCTCCACCCATGGGATTTTCCAGGCAAGAGTACTGGAGTGGGGTGCCACTGCCTTCTCCATGATGGCTTACCTGACACCAAACCAAACACCTTGTAGGTGGCAGACCTAGGATTTGAGCCCCAAGGCTTCCCTTGTGGCTTAGCTGGTAACCTGCAATGCAGGAGACCTGGGTTCCAACTGAGGGTTGGGAAGATCCCCTGGAGAAGGGAAAGTATTCTGGCCTGGAGAATTCCATGGACTGTATAGTCCATGGGGTCAAAAAGAGTTGGGCACGATTGAGCTTCTTTAAATTTCACTTTCATTATAGATACCATTGTTTTTCATATAAATCCTACTAACTCTTTGTAGAAAGCATCTATTTGCAAATAGATGTTTTAACATGTATCAATAGGATAAATATTCAACTGTTATTTCATAATTATATACATATTTACATATTTTGTAGCTTATGCAAGTTTATTACATCTTCTCAAACAACTGTCTTTTTTTATACTACTGATTAAAATAGGCTACAATATTTATCACAATTTGGCTAGTTCCCAAATATCTGGATTCCACACTCTGATATGTACTATATTTTTATTATATTTATTGTGATCCTCTAAAGTATGTGGTCCCACAGGTTGAAAAACTCAATTCTTTGTGTCAATAGCTTCTAGCTAGAAATTTCTTTATCATAATTACATATTATAGGAAGATTATCATAGTGACGAAACAGAAAAGATAGTATTTAGAAAAGAAAAAATGAAGTCGCTCAGTCGTGTCCAACTCTTTGCAACCCTGTGGGCTGTAGCCCATCAGGCTCATCTACTCAGGGGATTCTCCAGGCAAGAGTACTGGAGTGGGTTGCCATTTCCTTCTCCAGGGGATCTTCCCGACCCAGGGATCGAACCCAGGTCTCCCGGATTGCAGGCAGATGCTTTAACCTCTGAGCCACCAGGGAAGCCATTTACATTTACATTTTTTTCAAATGTAGAGATTACTTTGGCTGTTTTCGACTGACTCAAAGACATAAAGAAGAAACCAAAAATGTAGGAAAAAATAGACCCATTCTAGACTTGAGCTGTTTAGCCCATTAAACCCAGGTGTACACTGTATATTCTACAGTCAAAGATTTCTCGAAACATTATAACCCACAGCCTCCTTGCACACAATTAAGTTCGGTTCCCTTTATTCACTGTCTGCTTTCTCTAAACTCCTCATCTTCATCTTTCCAGAAGAAAACTTGCTACCAATTCTAGCCCTCAAGACCCTAACCTTAGCACCAGTGGCCCCAGAGGTGACCACTAGGGCACTCAGTGCAACGAGGTTTTTCTTATTCATTTCAAGCCGCTGTGTCTAGAGTTGTCAACACCACTGAGGGTATGATATGGATACTCTGCCACGATTCGTGTCAATCAGGACCTCACAAGAACCTGAAGAAACATCACGTGTGAAACCACTCAAATGGTTCAAATCTCGGTATTCCTTGTAACTTCCTTACTTATAGACAGCTGCTGAATTTGTCCTGTGTAGCCTTAGCTCTTAACATCTTGTGTGTGTGGCGTGTGTGTGTGTGAGAGAGAGAGAGAGAGAGAGAGAGCTAGTCACTAAGTCATGTCCAACTTTGTGACCCCGTGGACTGTAGTTTGCCAGGCTCCTTTGTCCATGAAATTCTCCAGGCAAGAATACTACAGTGGGTAGCCATTCCCTTCTCCAGGGGATCTTCCCAACCCAGGGTTCAAACTTGGGTCTCTTGCAGTCCAGACAGATTCTTTACCATCTGAACTCCCAGGAGTAGAGGGGTATATGTGAAACTATCATTAACTGAAGTCTCCAGAAAAAACAGAAACTTAAAAAAAACTTATACTTTTAAAGTATTACTGGAGGACCCAGTAATTATTACAGGACCCAGAACTGCTGAAATGACTTTGCACATACACTCTTGGAAATTCAGTAATGGAGTAAACATAATTTGATCTTTGTCTCAAAGATAACTCCATATACCTCAGTGGTCCCCAAACTTTTTGGCACCGGCACCAGGACCAATTTTGTGGAAGATAATTTTTCCATGGACTCCAGGGGCTGGGAGATGATTTGGGGATGATTCAAGCTCATTGTATTGATGGTGCATTTTATTTCTATTATCGTTATTACATCAGCTTCACCTCAGGGCATCAGGCGTTATACCTCTGAGTTTCGGGAACCCTGATACACATTATTCTGGTATAACTTACAAATCCCCCTAAAGCTGTATTCTGGCAATTCTCCACATGGATAGGTTTGAGGACACTTTCCTAAGAGGATTGAGAAACCAGTAACTATCTTTTAGAAGGAGAGTGATAACCCTGATGCTTTAAAGGCTTGTAAATGATGGAAATAAGAATAATTCTGAATAATATTCAGAAAGTATATGCCTAATGAGCTTTAAAAAATGGTTTCTAAGCCAAACTGGTGAGTTTTCCTTAAGGTACTTTTTAACAGTTTTGAGAGACACAAAAGAAAAAAATAGAAAAGAAAATCTCCTCTAAGCAGTTTATACTTTGTTTTCTCGCTTGAGCATTTCAAAGAAGCTATTCAAAGCTAGTACATTTTAACATATAAACCAGGACTATGCAACTAGCCCAACTATCAATTTATGTTCTTTTTTTGAAACAACTTGTATTTTACAATTCACTCTCCCTTCTAATTATTACAACAATGCTTAGAATAATATTTCTCTTAACTCCGAGGCTGTATTCTCATTACTCACTGCATCGTTGGTCATTTTTTCCCCACCAGTGTCTGGCACTCTGCAGCAGGTATGGGGTTTGTGTTTTCACAGGCTAGTCTGTCTAATAAGGGCTTTGTGGCAGCACTAGTGAATATGTTCTCCTCTCTGTCTCTACTAAGTGGCCACTTCCTGAATTTCCACATCTACAAAGCTGGAATAATGTCACCTTCTCTGGTGGATGCTAGGAGGAACAGATGAACTAGCTCTTGGCATATGCTTTCTGCTTTGTAACAATTATTAATTACTAACCCTGTCCTCTTCTCCATAGTTCTGTCCTATCTGTCCTTACTGCCCCTTTAGCTGTGGTGACTTCTGGGAAGTCACCAAAATCCACTGCTTCTGGCTTTTGATTAAGAAGAGCTTATTCTTCTCCCACTTCCTGGGCCTGTTTTCTCAATTGCAAAAAGACTTCCGAGTTATGATTCAGTCTGATTATCTTAGCATTGCTTGTAGTTTTTATGTAGTCTAGCTTTGATTATTTTCAGTGTACTGGGCTGTGATCTAAACAAATATTTCTCACATTTATCTATTTTTAAGGTGATATTTTAAAATTTAAAAATCAGGGTAAATATAGTATTATCCCAGATGGCAGATGAGGAAGTGGAAGCACTCAGCAGAAACCTACTTTTCCCAAAGCTGTACAGCTATTAAGAAGGAAACCAGGAAATTGGACTTAGATGACAAATCTCCACCAGTTCAACCCACTGCAGTGGCCTCTTGGGGCATCATCATTTCTAGGATCAATTTCCCTAGCTGACTGGTGTTGACCATTCAGCACAGGTGCCGTAGCCAATAAAAAGTATTTCCATGGTATTGCTGACTCGATTTCACTCACTGCTACAGACACTACTTTCCTGTATTTATTCTCTTCTTTACCCCCTTCCTCTCCTTCTCCTTTTTCTTTCCAGCAAAAATTGTGTTCTAGGAGATATTCAGGGTTGAGGATTCAGAAGAATAATAAATTGCTGTTGGTCTGAAACATGACACAGTGTAATTGAGCAGGAGGGCAAAGGTAGATTGGATACAGGAAGACTATAACATCATGCATTATGTTCCCATGAGAGAACAAGAGAGTTAGAGACACAGAACACACACCAGGAGAGTCACACGGCCAAGCACGGCCATAGAGACAGGAAACAGAGGGGACAGAACCATAAACTCTCCTTGGGGAGCCTTGGGGAAGGTTTCCCAGGGGTTCATATTTGAGCCGAATCTTGAAGTAGAGGAGGGGGAGTTTCATGTAAAAATATGGGGCATCCTAGGCAAAGAGAAGACTAAGGAAGGGGCCCTGTTTTGTGTCAGGAACACAGCATTTACTGGGACAATCCTTGGGGAAGGAGAGAAGGACTTAAGGTTGGAAAGGGGACTTTCAAGCAATGTCTAAAATGTCTGTGTGTCCATACTTAAGATATTTTGATCGTTTCTGGTGAACACTATAAAGTCACTGAAGGATGATTGGGTTTATCATCTTCTACAAGCTTACCTTGCACATACTCTAGAGAAGAAACTGGAGTGGAAAGCTCTTTTGAGGAGGTGATAAACCTTTAGCTATAATCATCAAGATGAAAAGGGAGAGGGATAAAATCAATAAAATTAAAAATGAAAGAGGAAAAATTACACAGAAATACAAAAGATCATAAGAGACTACTATGAACAACTATATGCCCACAAAATGGGCAACCTAGAAGAAATGCATAAATTCTTAGAAAGGGACACCCTTCAAGACTGAAGAAAAATAGAGAATAGAAAATATGAACAGACCTATCACAAGTACTAAAATTGAAAGTGATTTAAATCTTCTAACAAGCCAAAGTCCAAGACCAGATGTCTTCACAGGTGAATTTTAACAAACACTTAGAAAAAGATAACACCTATCCTAAAAATCTTCCAACAACTGCAGAGAAAGGAACATTTCTATGCTTATTCTATGAGGCCACTTATCACTTTGATATCAAAACCAGACAAGGATACCATAAAAATGAAAATTACAGATCAATATCACTGATGAACAGAGGCAAAAATACAGTGCTAGCAAACCAAATCCAACAATATATTAAATGAATTACACACCATAATTAAGCAGTATTTATCCTAGGGATACAGGATTCTTCAATATCTGCAAGTCAGTGTGATACACCACATTAACAAGCTAAAGAAAAAAACCATAGTATCATCTCAATAGACGCAGAAAAAGCTTTTGACAAAGTTTAACACTGATTTATAATAGAACTTTTCCCAGGTCTACTTGCACTGAAGGCAGATGCTTTACCCTCTGAGCCACTAGGGAAGCTCAGAGGAAACTTACTTCAACATAATAAAGGCCATATATGACAAACCCATAGCTAACATCATACTCAACAGTGAAAACCTGAAATCATTCCCCCTAAGATCAGGAACAAGACAAGAATGTCCACTCTCACCACATTTATTTAACGTACGGAATAACCAAGAAGGACCTACTGTATAGCACAGACTCTACTCCATATACTTTAATAGCCTATATGGGAAAAGAATCTAAGAAAGAGTGTGTGTATGTATATATATATACACACACACATACATATACACAAATGATTCACTTTGCTGTACACCTGACACTTACATTGTAAATCAAACACACTCCAGTGATAATTTAAAAAAATATATTCTTAGCTTGCAGGCTTACAAAAACAGACAGTGGTCTGTACTTGATCTGTAAGTTATAGTTTTGGGACCCTTACTGTTCAGCAAGGTGATTAAAAGTGCAAACATTGAAAAAATATTCAATCTCTTACGCAGACTATTGCATTCATTTCCAGACTACACCTGTTGCCAGTGGTGCATTTATATGTCCAGGTCAAAGAAACATTTACTTTGATCCTGCTTTGTTCTCTTATCTTTCTATCCTTTTCTTAGACAAGCTTCTTAAAAGAGTAATCTGTACTCCTTCTCTGTAGCAAATTGTGTTTTACAGAAATGGCTTCAATAATGCTACTAATCTCTGATGCTCTTCCAGATCAGGCTGCCTCCCTTAACCTCTATCAAGAAGCAGTATTGCTGTTCCCTCCCCTTGAAACTGGACAGACCTCTGTGAATACAACTAATCGAATGCTACATAAGTGATGCTATGAGATGTAAAACCAGGATCACAAAAAGGAACATAGCTTCCACACGTCTCTTTTAGGATCTGTGCCTGCAGATCCTGGGACTGCTATGCATGTGATGACTATTATTTCCTCTTAAGTTTAGGCTTTCATTAAACTTCTCCAAAGCAGATGTAGACACAGGGAAAGAAAGAGCTGTCCATAAGGTATATGGGGCAGAGAATTAAAAGCTTAGGCCAGTGATGTCAGCAGAAACTATTTCATGGAAGATTTAAATAATAGGTTTTGGATCAGGCTGGACCTTGAGGGCAGTGTGTGGCCATAGGAGAGTTTTATGGGTAGGAGGACAATGGACAGGTTGTTTTTCCAAAGGGACCACTCTGATTGCAATAATAAGGCTGCATTAGAAGGAAGCAACAGTGGTTTGGAGACATCATCTGCTGAGAAGCAAGCCTCTAGTGTGGTCTGAATAGGACTTAAAGAAGGGCAGTGGTCATGGACATCCATATGGGAATTAGGATCGAGAGAGATTCCGGAGACCAACTAGGAAGAAGAACACTGCTTATTTAGTTAGTCGGACAATTGATATTTTAGTATCTTCTACGACAGACATGTTAATAGAATAGATCCCTCTTTTATATAACTAAGCTCCCTAGCCTTTCTCGTTCATGACTTTTTTTTCCTGTCAATATGCAGTGAGGTTCCCATGTTGGTGGTTTATCTCTGTTCTCTTAAGCAGACAATAGGGAACCGTTCCTTGAAAGCAAGATGCCACAGATAAGCTCCCAGCTGGCCTGAAGTGATGAAAGGGCTTCTGGGCTCCTCTTGCGTGGCACCTGCCCCTGTTAGCTGCAGACCTGGTCCCCTGAAAACACCATGGGAACTCTGTCCTGAGGCATCTTCCCACTGTTATCTTGACCCCATCACTGTGTTCTGGTTTTTACTCTGGGAGATTAAATCTTTACATGCCCGAGTGGAAAGATTGTATCCTTGTAATTTTTCACCTATATAATTTCTCAGCTGCTTTAGTTTTAACCTGTTGTATTTATGGCCCAACTGTAATTTAAAATACTTAGAGAATGCCAATTTCAAAGGACAGCTCTTTCAAATTGCCACTCAGAGCAGCTTTCTGAACAAGTGTAGTGAACTGTGGTAAAACTGATCATTTCAGTCAATTAGATTTTTAGGTTACTCACTTTTTACTGCTCTGAAAGAGCAAATGAAACATTTGAAAGCTAGAATCAATCAATTACAGTCTAAATGTAGATCAAGGAGAAAGATACACAAAAAGCCATATTTATACTTTTCTTTATAGACATGAACCTTGTAGAGGTCACTGAAATTCTATTATAGAATGTTCATTTTACATGAAGTGAAAGTCACTGCTAAAAAAACAAACAAAAATAATTCCTAACAAGTTCCTTGGAATAGAAATTGGTGACAATGAATTAAAATGTTGATATGAGACAACAGAAATACTCCAGTCAGGAAAGGGAAATGAAGTGAAAGTCACTCAGTCGTGTCTGACTCTTTGAGACTCCTTGAACTATACAGTCCATGGAATTCTCCAGGCCAGAATACTGGAGTGGGTCGCCGTTCCCTTCTCCAGGGGATCTTCCCAACCCAGGGATTGAACCCAGGTTTTCCTTATTGCAGGTGGATTCTTTACCAGTTGAGCCACCAGAGAAGCCCAAGAATACTGGAGTGGGTAGCCTGTCCCTTCTCCAGAGGGTCTTCTGGACCCAGGAATCAAACTGGGGCCGCCTGCCTTGCAGGTTGATTCTTTACCAACTGAGCTATCAGGGGGCTTTGTGAAATGAATACCTAAGCAGACCCAACCAAGTAGTGCTTTTTAAATAAAATCATTATTAATCACTGATTCAGAAATTTCTAAGTCTTACATAGTAGATATTCTGTGATTTTTCATTTCTTTTATTCATATTCAAGAATAGATTATAATGTTTAGAGATTATAAAAACATCTAGTAAAAGATCATGTTTTCTCCTTCAGTTCTGTTCAGTTGCACAGCTGTGTCCAGCTCTTTGCGACCCCCACGGACTGCAGCACGCCAGGCCTCCCTGTCCATCACCAACTCCCAAAGCTTGCTCAAACTCTTTTAAGCTGACTTTTTCACTCTCCTCTTTCACTTTCATCAAGAAGCTCTTTAGTGTTTCTTCACTTTATGCCATTCCTTAGATACTTGAAGAAATCAAAGCACCACTAACAGTAATGTTAAGAGTAAAGTAGGATTAGAGTATTTCTGATATTTATCTTTAATCTTCTAATATGTACTTTGCAATTTCAAATTTAAAATCTTTCAAAATTTTTTCTTACATGAAAATTTTTTTTCCTAGGGGCAGTAAAAAAGAGGATGTAGAATTTGATTGGGGATATCCAGCAGTAGTTATGATGGTATTTTTAATTGCCCAAGAATGGTCTGCTTTTAGTCTAGCTGACACCTTTTCACAGCCATCTATGACCAGTTCAGGCCATAGCTTCCCACTCTGGCCTGCCACAGCAGTTGTCTACACTGGTCACTTAAGCCCTCTTTTAAATACTAAGGCTTCTTTCATGATTCAGCAGAAGGAGCACCAGACGCCAGTTAGCAGGTCTAGATCCTGCTTCTCACATCACCACTTGTAGACAAGCATATTTCAGTTAAGTGTATTAGCCAGGGGGACATTGGGAAAACAGCGTCCACACTATGGAGAGTCACAGAGGCAATTTAACGTGCAGGTAGAAGTTGTTAAGGCAAACTGGAGACGGTGAGACAGGCAAAGAGTAACAAGAGCAGAAGGCCCTGGCAACAGAGGGGCTGAAGGAACGCGGGGAGATGCTAGTGTACCAGAGCGCGGAAGATGAAACAGGAGGCGCTCGACTGTGATGGGGCCACTGTGTGGGAGCCTGAGCCAGCGAGGGAGGGTCTGTCTGGAAAGGGTTTGGAACCATCTTCAGAAGAGATGCGGCTACCATCAGAAACACTGCCAGAAGCAAATAGCAAGAGGGGAGACATCCTCTGCTTTCTCTCCGCTGCTGACTTTGCACTTTTCCACCAGCGGCACCCAGTGGCCCAACTGGAAGCCAGTTGACAAGAACACTTAGAAGACGTAATCCCCAGGGCTCCGTCCAGAGCAGCGGGTGGAGTTGGGATGACAGGAAAAATCCTGGCACAGCAAGTCATTGACCTTGTGAACTGTTGAAACTTCCTCAATTTCTAAGCAATGCCTTTTTAACTTGCTTCTTAAGAGCATCTGAAAGTATTTTAACAACTTACTGACCAGAGACGTATTAATATGTCTTTTGTTGTTGTTTAGTCACCAAGTCACGTCCAGCTCTTTGCAACCCCATGGATTATAGCCCACCAGGCTTCTTCTACCCAAACCTTATTGACTAGAGTGTTTCAATATTCACTTACATAACAAATCGCCAGCCACAGATGTTAGTTTCTGTAAAAATTCCCTGGTCAATAATGTGTTAATTTGTTGAGGGGGATAAAAATGGAAACTTTGAGAATACTTTGGATAAATATTTTAAAGATTTAAGATATTTGATAATGGAATTTCAACATCTAGGGAAATAGAAAGTCATGAATAAACAAGCAGATATAGGGACAAACATGTAGAACTCAATGTTTATAACACTGGAAGTTAGAAGCAACCTAAGATAGATGTGCAGAGAAGACAATGGCACCCCACTCCAGTACTCTTGCCTGGAAAATCCCATGGACAGAGGAGCCTGGTGGGCTGCAGTCCATGGAGTTGCTAAGAGTCGGACATGACTGAGCGACTTCACTTTCACTTTCATGCATTGGAGAAGGAAATGGCAACCCACTCCAGTGTTCTTGCCTGGAGAATCTCAGGGACTGGAAGCCTGGTGGGCTGCCGTCTATGGCGTTGCACAGAATCGGACACGACTGAAGTGACTTAGCAGCAGTAGCAAGATAGGTGTGATATTTTCTGGGCTCTGAAGTAGAAGGGACAGTTTCTGCCTCTTGAGGGTATCGTATTCATTAGAATCAGTCTGCACTAAAGGACCATAAAGGTAGGATGAAGTGCTATAAAGATCCAGTGATAGAGATCCAGCGGTGAGATGGTAAATATTTGCCTTGTTTCGGCTTCTAGATAAGTATGCACAGGGTGCACATTATATGAAACACAGAAAATCTAGGAAGATTTTTAAAAATATCTGTATCCAAATCAGAAAATTCTTCCAGATGAAAACAGTAAATTAATCTGCTTTCACAATTTCAAAGCTCACACAGGAAAGAAATACTGAGGTTAGGAGGTCAGGAACCTAGGTGGAGTAGCAAGAGGTGACACGCGCGTAATTAGCATCCAAGTGCCCTGAAAGTTCATTCCAGTTCTGGTTCTGATTCCAGTGGTGACCTCGTCCAGGCCTCCACCCCAATTTTCTGCTGCTAATAATGAAAACCAGAGCCAGTCCACATACACTGGCTGGGCATTTTGCAAATGAATGAACCAGCTTTCCCAGGATCTGAGGCCCTGTGTCTAACTCACTCCCAGCCTGCCCACCGCACTGACAACAGTCAGCACAGTCAGACTCCATCATATTGGAATCATGCTTCAAACTTCCTGTAATACTTAAATTAGCTGCCTAGCTTTGCACTTAAGATAGCCCTTTGTCTACCCTGAAGTGTCCTAAATGCTTTATCTTTCATGCTCCAAAATGCACTGCCCTTGTTTAAAAAAAAAAAGCTTACAAACAATATGAATTCTAGCTTCATGGGTTCTGTTTGATCTTTTACAATAAGCTTAAATTCCCTAACTAAGGAACATGAGTAACATGAGTGAGGAGCTTAGCATATGTTTTGGCCATAGTAGGTGTTTAATAAATTTTTGTTTTTTAACATTGTTCCTATCCCTTCAATATGCCCTTGGACCCCAAAGAAGGTGCGATTTACCTTTCCTACAAAATATCTCATTTGTTTACCCCTTATGTCTTTGCTCATATGTTTTTGCAAGGAATATTCATCCCTGTCCTTTACGTACAGTTCTGTTGTGACTTTAACGGAAATGGGAAAGATACTAAAAAGAAAAAACAAAAATCCAAGACCATATTTTCTGTATCGCAAGTCACCAAAACATTTTGACTTTGAACTGTATTTTTTTAACTTGTGTTTGTCTTATCCTCCATCTTCAGTGTTTTACCTATCTCTCTAAGACCAAATGTAAAACAATACTTATGTAAAATGAGAATAGATCTTACAATTAGACTGGCATACCTAGGAACTGCTTGAGACATTTTTGCTACATACTATTGAAATGGAATGTTTCCTTTCAGCAGGTTGGGACCATTAGCAGGAATGAAAGAAATATCCTAGACAAAGGAAGAACTATTCTAACGCCAGCCTCAAGCTGGAATGTGTTCTAGTTGATTCCCTTTTCTTGCTTAGCAAGCACTGAGCTTCCTGTTTCTGGTTTGGACCTGAAGCAGAGGTTCCCAAATACCAACAGGAAGGTCATACTTGTGGTCTCCCTCCCTTGCTGAAACCCTGCTGAAGCCTGAAGCCCTAGAATTCCACGTGGGTGTCATTTTCTCAAGAGACTTCCAGCTGCAGTTCCCAGACCAGAGGTGGGTCACTGTATGCTCTTAGATCCATAACCATTCTTCCTCTTTTACTTTTCTGAGATTCCATCATTATCTTGCCAAGTATGGGTTTAATAATTAAGGAGAGTTCTTGTAGGGAGGGGGTGGGATTTTTAAACAGAGGATAGAATCTCAATAAGTGAGTTGTGTTAGGTTTCTGCATAAATCTGTCCACTTGTAAATAAATATTGAATACTCATGATATACTAGTTATTGTCTTCAAAGAGGAGTGTCCTTTCTAATTTGAGAATCCACTTCTATGAGCTGTAGATTGGCAGACTTCAGATGTGCAAATCAGATTATTACATAAATTCATTCATTCCACACGTTTATAAAGACCCTGTGCACACTAAGTAATTGTGGTAGTCACTGGTGTTCCAAAAAGTACTAACACTTTATCAAGTGCTAACCATATTCTAGATGCTTTTGCACATGTGATCTTAGTTAATTTTCACAACAATTCTGGATAGAATCACCTCTATTTTATAGTTAATAAAAGTACACTTTGGAGAGGTTTTCCAACTTTCACAGAAAACACAGATCTAAGATTTAAATCATTACTTGAACATTTATCTACTGATGGACATTTGGATGGCTTCCACTTTGGGTCTGTTCTAAAAATATTCTTGTTCTTTTGTTGCACATGCAACATTTCTATTTTGGATATACCTAGAAGTAGAATTACTGGGTTATAGGATATGCATATATTAAGCTATAGTACACATACCAGTTGATAGTTTTTCCCTACATCATTTTTTATAGCATGAATTAATTGATGTGAAGTGAAAATCACTCAGTTGTGTCCAACTCTTTGTGACCCCATGGACTATTCAGTACATAGAATTCTCCAGGCCAAAATACTGGAGTGGGTCACTGTTCCCTTCTCCAGGGGATCTTATAAACCCAGAGATCAAACCCAGGCCTACTTGCATTGCAGATGGATTCTTTACCAGCTAAGCCACCAAGGAAGCCCAAGAATACTGGAATGGGTAGCCTATCCCTTCTCCAGGGGATTTTCCTGACCCAGGAATTAAACTGGGGTCTCCTGCATTGCAAGTGAATTCTTTTACCAGCTCAGCTACCAGGTAGGTCCAACTGATGTAGCAAACTATATTTCACAAGGACAGACACAACAATATGTCCCATCCCACACACTTCTTATTATACTACAACCTTGATGCTTCCTCCAGCAAGTGGTGTATTCTAGCTCCTTCTTCTTGAACCTGAATGGGTCCCTGTGGCTTCTTTATCAAGGTCTTGTTCAACAAACAGTCTGCAATTATTGAAATGTGCTGCCTATACAATATCTCACCACTTCATGGCAAATAGATAGGGAAACAGTGGAAACAGTGTCAGACTTAATTTTTTTGGGCTCCAAAATCACTGCAGATGGTGATTGCAGCCATGAAATTAAAAGACGTTTACTGCTTGGAAAAAAAGTTATGACCAACCTAGATAGCATATTGAAAAGCAGAGACATTACTTTGCCAACAAAGGTCTGTCTAGTCAAGGCTATGGTTTTTCCAGTGGTCATGTATGAATGTGAGGGTTGGACTGTGAAGAAAGCTGAGTGCCAAAGAAATGATGCTTTTAAACTGTGGTGTTGGAGAAGACTCTTGGGAGTCCCTTGGAGTGCGAGGAGATCCAACCAGTCCATTCTAAAGGAGATCAGTCCTGGGTGTTCTTTGGAAGGACTGATGCTAAAGCTGAAACTCCAGTACTTTGGCAACCTCATGGGAAGAGTTGACTCATTGGAAAAGACCCTGAGGCTGGGAGGGATTGGGGGCAGGAGGAGAAGGGGACGACCGAGGATGAGATGGCTGGATGGCATCACTGACTCAATGGACGTGAGTTTCAGCAAACTCCGGAAGTTGGTGATGGACAGGGCGCCTGGCGTGCTGCTATTCATGGGGTTGCAAAGAATCGGACATGACTGAGTGACTGAACTGAACTGAACTGATACAATATTCACTAGCCATAGTGGATACTTGTAAGGTAGCTAGTATAATGGTAGAACTGAACTTTAGTTTTACAGTTAAATAGACATATTTGTTCCCTGGATGTTGCACTGGATGATGTAGGCTTAGATCAACAGAATATCGTGGAGTTGTTGCTATGGGATTAATGCCATACGATGTATTCTTTTGGAACACAGCCACTTTATTGTAAAAAACTCCTGATTAACTGGGAGTTTCAAGTTGACTGTAGGAAGTATCACATAGAGAACAACCTAGGATTATGGATCGTAGGCACAGCTGAACTCCCAGTAGCACTCAAACCCAGCTCATCATCCTGAAAATGGGATATGCAGCTCCCTGATGAGGTGCTCTGGCTGATGCTGAACAGTGCACACAAGCCATCCTTTCTGGTCCCTGCCTGAATTGCAGATTCATAAGCAAATAGAAGGTTTTGATCCTTTTAAGCCCCAACTACAATCAGCTTATTAAGCTGTATGTCTGGTTAGACTGGGATTCTGATTATATGCATTTCAAATCTTTGTACTAGATTCTCCACATTTCTCCTCTTTTTCGATTCTCTTTACAATATTCTGTATTTTGGAGTGGTAGTATCAGAACTTACCCCTAGAATATGGAATCTTTAGCTGTTCCTTATAGTGTACAGCTCTTACTGACATTTGATCATTTTCTATCTTCTGTGAGTTCAGCAATGACCTAGAAATGATGCTTTATCGAGGACCTACTTTTATAAAGCAGAGGAGCACTTTCAGTGACCTTGCCTTTTATAACTCCAAAGCAAGACATGACAACAACCAAAAGAAAAAGCAAACAAGGAAAAAACCAAAGACATAAAATATAATTTCCTGAGCTGGAAAAAAACAAATAAAACAAAACAGAATACAGAGGCTGAAATATACTATATACTGCATTCTAGGTAAGAATTAAGAAACTAGGAAACCATCTGAATGTATTCTGTGAAATTTTAGAAAGGTAAAGATGAGAAAATAATTCTCAATGTAAGGTTGTGATTAATGAATTAGGAAGAAACAGTTCATCTCCAGAGGAATGTAAGTAAGCCTGACCAGGACTTTTCCAGAAAATCATGGAATCATGAAGAATGAACTTTATGATTCAACAACTCTATTTTCAAACCATTATGGTAGATGGAGTGTGTATGTGCATGTATATTAGACCAACAACAAGACATTCTCAGATATCATCAGATTCAGAAAGTAGTTAAGGAATATGTCTAAAAATGTACTTGAAGGTATATCACTAAATACATAGGATTAACCTTGATGTCCTATAGACCCACATTTAAGAACTTGCTCTGCCTCATTCTAGTTGAGAGACCATAAGTCTTCACATTTTCTCATCAGTTTCCAGGTTGATGCTACTCTTCTCTAGCCCAGTGTGCCAGAACATGCCTAACTAAAGTCTTTGACAGTAAAGGGAACCTTGGATGCCTTCTTGTGTTCTACAGCATGTGCTTAGCATCTAGGACATCATAAATGGTGAATGAATGCAAGATAAATGACAGATTACATGAACGATTACCAATACAACTGCCTGCTTAAAACATATGCTAGCACTCAGAACAAGTTACGAAAAATGATCAAGTCTATGAAAAATATATTGGAATGCATACAACACTGAACCGAAGAAACAGGTAGAAATATAAAAATAAGATATTAGAATAAACAACCAGGTATATCGAGGAGATAAATGTAAGGATCACTTTGCCGAATCTCATGCAAATGAATTTGAAGTTTTGACTATAAAGCATAATGTTCTAGAAAATATATGTAATGAAACAAGAGACTAAGAAATTTGTCAAAAGCCATCTCAAAAAGCATCAGCATCAATTTATTTCAAAAGTAAATTTTACAAAATATCTAAGGAATGCAATTAAATTGTTTGAAAGCATAAAGGAAGT
>SJYC01017405.1:0-25705 GCA_006408675.1 Madoqua kirkii | reverse complement strand
AAACAACTGGCTTTAGGGCCTCAGTCCTAATGTCAGAGCTATACCACTATTCCTTAGTAAATATTCTTGTATGCTGTTATCAAGATTCAGAAAACACGAGCTTTGCACCTTGCATCATCATTTTTTATTTGGGGTTTCCTTCAGCTCCAATTTTTTTCTGCCTATGTGGTGTTCTATTAGTATTTTTGTTGAACTGAATTATTAAATTTCAAAAGCATATTTTTAAAGAGAGTTTCAGTAATATTTCTAGATTATAAATAGCTTTTTCATTACTTTTTGCTAAAAAAAAAAGGATGTTTAGAGCATTCCAGAAAGTTCCTTATCACTGAACTCTTTTACATGGACATTAATAATGTGTCCCAACTGTATATTTATTTTGACTCTCAAGCTTAGTTGCTGTGTGTCTTTTACTGACCCTCAGTTTTCTCATGTAGAAAATGGAGATGATATTTACCTTTTGAAGAGTTAGTAATTTCAAGAGAACCCATATAAAAACACTGAAAATTTCTGCACATTGTAAGTACTCGACTCAAAGTTGCACATTTTTAGTATTGTATTTGATTTTAATAATTAAATGGGTATTCAATCCCTGGGTCAGGAAGATCCCCTGAAGCAGGGCATGGCAAACCCAGTATTCTTGCCTGGAGAATTCCATGGACAGATGGAGCTTGGCAAGCTATAGTCCATGGGGTTGCAAGGAGTTGGACAGGACTGAAGTGACTTAGCACACATGCATTTATACGGGGCGTAAATGACAGAGACACTGCCAATGAATAATACATTGACTTTGCTCTCAAGTAGAAACAGTCCCAGCACCTAAATAAATGAATCATAATGCAGGTCTGTGATAATAATAAATGAATAAAGGGCTTAGAAGCATAGTGATTGACTTCATCCTAGGATACAGCAGGAAGACTTCCTACAGGATGGAATTTTATTTCAAACTTGCAAAATGGGTATAAATGTATCAGGAGAAGAAAAGGGCATCATTTTAGGCAGTGAATATACATAAAATAGAAGTTCAGAATGACCAGAACCTTTAATGATGGTTTCATCAAAGTGGAGTTTGGAGAGAGGTGGTTGAAGAAATGAGAAAAACTTGTTGAAGACAGATGTGAAGAAACTTGTATGGTAAGGGAGGAATTTGATTTAATTTTCTGTAATTAGATCTATGTTTTAAAAAATTAACTCAAGAGGTAGTATGAATGATAGTAAAGTGGTTACCCTCTGAGTCACCAGGGAACCTCCTCTACCATCAGATCAGATCAGTTGCTCAGTCGTGTCTGACTCTTTGCGACCCCATGAATCGCAGCATGCCAGGCCTCCCTGTCTATCACCATCTCCTGGAGTTCACTCAGACTCACGTCCATCGAGTCCGTGATGCCATCCAGCTATCTCATCCTCTGTCGTCCCCTTCACCTCCTCCTCCAATCCCTCCCAGCATCAGAGTCTTTTCCAATGAGACAACTCTTCGCATTAGGTGGCCAAAGTACTGGAGTTTCAGCTTTAGCATCATTCCTTCCAAAGAACAACCAGGACTGATCTCCTTTAGAATGGACTGGTTGGCTCTCCTTGCAGTCCAAGGGACTCTCAAGAGTCTTCTCCAACACAACATTTCAAAAGCATCAATTCTTCGGCACTCAGCTTTCTTCAGAGTCCAACTCTCACATCCATACATGACCACAGGAAAAACCATAGCCTTGACTAGATGGACCTTTGTTGGCAAAGTAATGTCTCTGCTTTTCAGTATGCTATCTAGGTTGGTCATAACTTTTCTTCCAAAGAGTATGCGTCTTTTAGTTTCATGGCTGCAGTCACCATCTGCAGTGATTTTGGAGCCCCCCAAAATAAAGTCTGATACTGTTTCCACTGTTTCCCCATCTATTTGCCATGAAGTGATGGGACCAGATGCCATGATCTTCGTTTTCTGAATGTTGAGCTTTAAGCCAACTTTTTCCCTCTCCTTTTTCACGCTCATCAAGAGGCTCTACCGTAATGGTACCCTAATCTAGCACTTCCAGCTCCCAGAACTGTAACAAATAAATTTTTGTCCTTTATATAGCTAAAAAAAAAAAAAGGACAGAATCTAGAGTTAGATGAAGAGAAAGTCAGTCACTCAGTCCTTTTGGACTCTTTGCAACCCCAGGGACTGTAACCTACCAAGGTCCTCTGTTCATGGGATTCTCCAGGCAAGAATAGTGGAGTGTGTTGCCATGCCCCCCTCCAGGGGATCATCTTGACCCAGGGATCAAACCTGGGTCACCTGCATTGCAGGCAGATTCTTAACTGTCTGAGCCACTGTGGAGCCCAATCTAGAGCTCAATGGCTTGGATTAAAATCTTGCCTCTATTCTTTACTAGTTCATGACTTTAGGGCAAGTTACAGCAACTCTGTGTGCCTCAGTTTTCCCAGCTATAACATGGGGATAGAAAAAATACATGCTTTACAAAGTTATTGTGAGGTATAAGTTAAGCTATGATTAGAATAGTTCCTGGCATGTGATAAGCATTATAAATAAATGCTGGTTAAGCAATAATATAAGATAGAAAGAGAGAGTGAAAGCAGTGGATGGATGACTTAAAACCAAGTGGGATGCTGGTGAGGATCAGCTCTCAGACTCAGCCATTTTAGTGGACTGCACTAATGCAGAAGAAAATTTGTCTGGTCCAAAACATAGAGAAATTTGAATAAAACAGCAATATTCTTAAAACAAAGGTGAACTTGAAACCATTGATTGGGGGATAATACACAAACCCATAGTAATTTTCCAATTTGATCCAGGTCCTATTGCTGGGGACTGGAACCAGACTGAGGTGGAGAAGCGGACATATAAGTACACAGAGAGCTGAATTTAAGCTATCAATATAAAGCTAGAAGCACTGAAGAGAGGTCTAAGATATTAATATGAAAATGGGGCCAGAAAAATCTATTTATGGCCTGGAGGATGTGACAAAAATATTCTATATAGTTCTATAGAAACAAATAAGTATGCAAAACAGCTGTGAGGTACTAATGAATATTGCCTACAATGTATAGAGATTTTATCAACTATGTACTATATAAGACACACACTTCAAATTCAATGCCACGGGTAGTTTGAAAGTAAAAAGATAGATAAAAATATTCCATGCCAATATTCACTTATTAAAAAGGAGTGGTTCTATTCATATCTGATAAAGTATATTTCAGAACAATAAAAATTGCTAGAGAAAAGGAGGGACATTATGTAATGATAAAAGGATAAATTCACCAGGAAGACATAACAAATTGAATTGTATGTATACCAAACAATACATATGAAGAAAAAAATCATGAAACAAAAATAGACTGAAAAGTAGACAAATCCAAAATTTGTTCATAAATAGCTGAACAAAATAATCAAACCAGCAAATCTGATCAACATATATAGAGCATTTAACTCAGCAATAGCAGAGTATGTATTTTTTTTTTTCAGAGTATGTATTTTTTAAAATCAAGGCTCTGTGGAAAACTAGCTAAGACAGATTATATCTTGGGGTATAAAACACCAAATTAAAATCATATAGAGTATATTTTCTGACCATAGTGAAACTCAGCAATAGCAGAGTATGTATTTTTTTTTTTCAGAGTATGTATTTTTTAAAATCAAGGCTCTGTGGAAAACTAGCTAAGACAGATTATATCTTGGGGTATAAAACACCAAATTAAAATCATATAGAGTATATTTTCTGACCATAGTGAAATCAAACTAGAGATCAAAAACAGAAAGACAATAGAAATACCTTTAAACACGGAAATTAAACAAAACACTTCTAAAAATTCATGTATCAAAGAGGAAGTCTCAACAGAAACAATAATAAAAAGAACAGAATGACAATGAAAATACAGCATATCAAAATGTTATATGAAATGTCATAAAAGAAGTTCTGAGAGAGGAATTTATAGCATTAAATGCTTGCATGAGAAACGAAGAAAGTTTTCAAATTAGTAATTTAAGTTTCTACATCAAGAAACTAGACAAAGAAGACCAAAGCAGCAGCAGAAGTAAGATAATACAGAGCATTAATAAATAAAATTGAAAATGGGAAAATGATAGAAAAAATTAGTGAAACAAGAAGTTGCTTATTCAAAACAAGCAAACAAATAAAAATAAAATGGATAAACCTCTAGCAGGCTTCCCTGGTGGATCAGTGGTAAAAAAAATCTGCCTAACTTGTGGAGTAGATTAAGACCAATATTAAGAGTTAAAAGTTTTTTTTTTGTATAGACTCCTATAGGATCATATGATAAACTGTGGTATAATGGTTTAGTCACATAAAAGCTCTTGATTACACTGCAACAAGTGAGTATTTTATCCTGACAAGTAGATCTTAGAAAGAAATTATTTTTAGAGAATAGAAGAAATAAGTTAGTTTCTTTTGGGTAGTTACTAACTTACTCTCGATAGAGGAGAACACATTACTAGCGTTCATAATGGTTGATGGTAAGGAAGCATTCACTGGTCAGTTTATTTTCCTTTTCAGTTTTGCTCAAACAAAATGGGTTGTTTCTATTGAATTTTAACCAGTAATGAATGAAGGGGATGTCCTCACTTATTTATACATTAATATACTTTGTCAGTGTCGATGAAATTATAACTTCACTGTTAGTTTACTATTTATCAGATTTTCTATTTTCTAGGACAAAACTAGGGACTGGGAAGCCTGGTGGGCTGCTGTCTCTGGGGTCGCACAGAGTCGGACGTGACTGAAATGACTTAGCAGCAGCAGCAGCAAGAGGACAAAATTGTAATGATAATATAGAAACCTGTCTGAAATAATAGAATTGGAAATTGTGATACTTGTTTTTGTTGCTAAGTCATGTCTGACTCTTTTGTGATCTCATAAACTGTAACCCACCAGGCTTCTCTGTCCATGGGATTTTCCAGGCAAGAATACTTGAGTGAGGGGCCATTTCCTTCTCCAGGGGATCTTTCCAGACCAGAGATGGAACCTGCATCTCCTGTACTGGCAGGCAGATTCTTTACTACTGAACCACCAGGGAAACCCCATTGCAATAATTTGACTAATCTTTAAAAAAAAATGTGATGCTTAGATATTACTCAAATTAACAAAGTTGGCACATATGTAAAATCAATTTATTTACCAATTTGTTAAAATGTATTAAGAGTTGGAACTCTACTGCAAAAAATGTTTAAGCGAACTTTCTGCTTTGGAACATATTTGAGCAGTAAAGGGCAATGGTTAAGAATTCTGGCTTTTGTGGTCAAACATATCTGTCTGTGATCACTAGTTGTGTGGTTTTGAGTCAAAGTAGACTTTTCTAGGTACAAAGCAGACCTTCCTGGGTACAAAGATAACAGGAGGAGGAATTTGTCTCAAAAAATTCTGATAATTCAATTAAGTCCAGCTTGTGATATACAGTGCCTGATAAGCTACTCAAACAGTGTTAGGTTTTACTGGAATTTATCATTGCCTTGGTATCATAATACTGTCAACTATTGATTCTACATATGAGAAAGCTTTTACATGGAAATCTGATTAATAGAGTTTTCTATATGCATGTGTATGTAAGACTTTAATGATGAAGTTGTTGTAAAATTAGAAAATAAGACAGCCATTTATATTGAGTTGCTGTGTTACAGGCACTGGTGAGAATTTTCACATATTTTATTTCATATTTCACATGTATTATCTCACTTTGTGTGCAGAAGGGCCATGTAGGATAGCAATATTCTTTTCATTTCAGAATTGAGATAAGAAAATTTCTGTTTCGAGAGTCACAGATATATAGCCATAAAATCATATTCAAATATCCTAAGTCCCTAGTTTTACTGTCTTGTAGAAAACATGATTAAGCCATAATACTGACTGAATGGAGATTAACTTTGATACTTCTGCTTATTTAACTGATTGAAGCAGGTCATGACGTAATCTTCTACTTCTGCTATTGGGTATGTGTATGACTATGCTGGAAATGTCATAAAATAACTTGTCATAAAATGTCATAAAATAATTATTCATAGTTTTTGATTTGTGATAAATTGTCCATATATAGGTTACAAGGTCTGACTGATGAAATTATATGATAGATGGATAGATAGATAGATGCTGCTACTAGGAAAAGTAAGAGGCAGTCTGGCTTTATCATAAATGGCTAAAAGACTCATTTTGCTAAGAATCAAGGAACCTGGGCATTTGTAAAGCCTCAGGAAAGGGCCCCTAAACTTTAGCAACCAGAGAAGTGAAACTAGCAGAAAGATGGAACAGAGGGGAAAATGATCCCCTTATCCACAATTCTCAAACATTTTTAAACATCAAAAAAGACTTATCATAAGATGCTGAAATCTTTTAAACATTTGTTTTAAATATATGAGTGAACATGCTGTTTTATAAACATGAATCGAAAGAAAGCATTTCATGTTATGAAATTAGAGTTCATATTGCATTTGAAAAATAAATCATTCAATATTTAAATATCTGGGTGAAGACAGAGTTTTTGATATTTTTCTGGATTTATTATATAATTTAGGTAATTTTAGTTTTACATTTGCATGTTAAAATTTGCTGTTTCATATTGAAAATTTGATATTGCATATTTAAAATATTGATATTTCAATATTTCCATATTGAAAATTTGATAGTTTTAGCTCTAAGGCTGGTTTGTATTCCAATCTTTGTACGCCCTCTTCTGGTTATTGGCATGTATTAAAAAAAATCTGAATTTTCTAAATGGATTCCAAGATTTGTATCATTTGTATTTTTATACTTAAATTTCTGAAATGTGACAGTAAATCACCACTTCTCATAGTTGGTGATTGACCAGTTGACCTTAAATACAGTGTACGATGATCAGAAACGACCTGCATACCCCAGGGACCTCTAAGAGGCTTACTTCTGGGAGCCAAGATGCTTTGAATCTCAGGGGTCAAATGGGAACACCATATGGGAAGAGGAAGAGAGAAGGAGGAAAACAGACGTAATAGGCACTTCACATGTAAAGTGAAGCCCTAGGTATTTCCGAGCTATCATCTCAAAGAGATCAATAGTTGCTATTTTGACAAGAAGATTAACTGAGACACAAAAAGCCCAAGTGATTTTTCCAAGGTTACATAACTGGTAAAGCCAGACAGCTGACACCTTTTTGACTTAAGCCCTGTTCTCTCTTCATTAATGGGCTTCAC
This sequence comes from Madoqua kirkii, assembly GCA_006408675.1. NCBI lineage: Eukaryota > Metazoa > Chordata > Mammalia > Artiodactyla > Bovidae > Madoqua > Madoqua kirkii. Next base: position 18,543 of record SJYC01017405.1, on the reverse strand, counting down.
TGGTGCCTCAGACAGTAAAGAATCTGCCTGCAATGAGAAACACTTGGGTTCGATCCCTGCGCTCGGAAGATCCCCTGGAGAAGGGAATGGCTACTGAATCCAGTATTCTTGCCAGAGAATTCCATGGACAAAGGAGCCCATTACAGCCCATGGGGTCATAAAGAGTCAGACACAACTGAGCGACTAACACGCTACTACCTTCATTAATACATAATAAAAGGCAGAGAGGCAGGAAAACAGTAATGCACAGCACAGAAAAGTTTGTAATTTATTCATTCAATTACTCATTTAACAAGCATGAGTTGATTTGTGGATTGTAAAGTACATACTGTTAAAATGATTTAAATCTATTTTAATTTACAGTATTTTTGTGGACAGACTAACCTATAAATATTGTCAGATGTCAGATAATCTCTTCATTATATAGTAATAACATGGAGTAATGAGTAATGAATAAGAGCAAGTGAGAACAAATTGCATTCTTCTTATTCTTTATTTTAACAAACACACAAAAGCTGTATTTTTCTTATCCCCCAGAGAGAAAGGGAAAAAAAGAGACAGGATAGAAGGACAGTGATTTTTACCTAGTGCTGATTACATGTAAGTGTTTTATATATTTTGTTTTTATTGTCTCAACAAACCTGTGATGTCAGGCATTGATTTTTAATTATAAGATAGCCATATATCCTGGCTTGCCAGATTGTCCTGGTTTACTTCTGCCATCCTGGGATAATTATTAATAGCACCTTCTTTCACTCTTCAGAATATCCTAATTTGGTGTGTGTGTGTGTGTGTGTGTGTGTGTGTGTGTGTGTGTGTGTTAGTCACTCAATCTGACTCTTTGCCATCCCATGGCTCCTCTATACACGGAATTCTCCAGGCAAGAATACCGGAGTGGGTGGCCATTCCATTCTCCAGGGTATCTTCCTGACCCAGGTATTGAACTCTGGTCTCCTGCATTGCACGCAGAATCTTTACCACCTGAGCTACCAAAAATATCTTAATTTGGACAATGTATTACGTGTCCTTTTAACGATCTGTTTTGTACTTATACAAACCAAGGCCCAGACAAGTTAAGCAACTTGCCCAAGGTGATCAGTTTGCGAGCTGCCCGGTGAGGACTGGAAGAAAACTCCGCCTAACCCTAAAGCCCAGACTCTTCTTGCTGTGCAGAGGTTGTACCTGTCACATCCTCAGAATTTCTTCAGAGCCTTTTTGACTCTCCCTTACCTCGTGAGGTAATGTGATTTATTGCTTATCTTGCAGGCTTTATAGGCTAAGTCATAACTGCGATTAAACTCTCCATGTAAAATATAATTTCATTTTCAAAAGGAAACACAGATCTTGTTGATAGAACCACTCATGAATGCTAACAGCCTTCTTAACTGCAGTCCCCGGTTGCTTTGTCAACTGATCGCCGTACAGTGTTTAACTCAGTCCTATCAAAAGGTTCTTGTGATACTGAAAGGCTGTATTATCTTTATTTAATATTCTGCCCTTTCTGTGGTGCTCTGTCAGATCAAAGTGTTACCCTTGTTGAATGATCATTTTGCTAATGAGTTCCTGGTAAAATTGTGTCATTGTCAGAGAAGAGAGACTCCTTTGAATGAAAACTTTCAAATGTCAATTAAACCAGATCCTTGAAATTTATCTTCTGGAAAGCTGTCCATGGGTGAAACATACTGTATGAACATTGTGGGCAGAACAAGAGAGTGGGGAGTAAGTTGCAGTCAAAATGTGAAATGCACAGCAAGGAGGCTTGTGGGGGAAGAACTTACAAAAAGTCAGCTTGCAGGCATTAGGTGTATACCTAAAGGGAAGTGGTTTTACCCCCCTTTGCCTAAAGATAGTTGAGGGTGGGTGATCTAAACAGCTAGACAGTAAAATACCATGTTTGATAAAACTCATTCACTTTAATGTGACTTAACACATTTCTTCTCCCAGGGGTACTTTATTTTTTTCCTCCTAGAAATTAAAAAAATGAGAGTATAGACAAAAATTTCAACATTGACTGACAGCCTAGACACACCTCAGTGAGGGTTCTACTTGGAAAGTCTCAATGCAGAGGTGAAGTCGATCTATTCTGTCAGTTGCTAGGGTGCCTCTTAGCATAGTACATGTGTTTAGGTGGACTTAAAGAAATATTGTGAATGACAATTTTAAAAAGCTGTTCCCTTTCTGGGCTCTGTCCCTGACATAAAATTCCCAATTATATACTCTATTTATCTCTCTCTTGGCTTAAAATAACATATACATAATACAAGTGTGTCATAAACTTTCTCACTTTTGTGTGAGAAACACTTTGTGTTTAATGTGCGGAGAAAAGAATTTTTTGGCAGATAATGAGAGAGTAGGAAAGAAAAATAATTCAAAACCTACTTTATACAGAGAAAAAACACCCTGGATTTTGCAAAAGCACTTCTGCGAAGTCAGTGAGCTGGGATGCACTTAAAGGTTTGCAAAATCCAACTGCAAGAATAATTTAGCATTTTATAGCATCTTCTTTCTTATCTTGGCTTATTAGGGATTGCCAAAATGTATTCCAAAGAACATTAAAAGAAGCTTCCCTTTCTTTTTTCCACTCTCATACGCTTGTGTCTAGCCTCTTAATAGCCCATAATCAGGTGAATTGTTTATGATGCTATTAAGTGAAGACAGCCTTACGGTGAAGGTACCTTGATGTGTTGCCATGGAAATGCCATAAGCACTGATTTGGCATTAGGGTTTTTGGCCACACTGTAGAAATAAGCATAGAGAGAAGACAAGATGAGATTTTCTTTAAAAGAATTCAACATAACCTCAGTTATATTCATCCCTTGCTGTGCAACAGATATATCCTTTAAAAATTTATTTTTCATAACTTAAAAATATATTGTTATAGATATTTTAAAGGATCCTGATAGCCATTGTTGGCAAGTCTGGAAACAACAAAATTGTTGTTGTTGTAAATGATAATAGTACCTATCCTTTGGTTATATTATTTTAGTATAATTAGATATCATAATGTATGGTAAGCATTCAGCAAGGTTTTAAACAAGTAGTAGAAGGAAATGGCAACTCACTCCAGTATTCTTGCCTGGAGAATCCCATGGACAGAGGAGCCTGGCAGGCTACAGTCCAGGGGGTCGCAAAGAATCGGCTACGATTGAGAGACTAACATTTTCACTATCTTTATAGTGAAAAACTTTATAGTGTAGAGTATAACACTTTATAATGTTAGCGAGTAGAATCTTTCACTATCTTTATAGTTATAGTCACTAATGTGACTTTTCATTCGTTCAGTCGCTAAGTCGTGTCTGACTCTTTGCGACCCCATGAATCGAAGCATGCCAGGCCTCCCTGTCCATCACCAACTCCTGGAGTTCACTCAGACTCACGTCCATCAAGTCAGTGATGCCATCCAGCCATCTCATCCTCTGTCGTCCCCTTCTCCTCCTGCCCCCAATCCCTCCCAGCATCAGAGTCTTTTCCAATGAGTCAACTCTTTGCATGAGGTGGCCAAAGTACTGGAGTTTCAGCTTTAGCATCATTCCTTCCAAAGAAATCCCAGGGCTGATCTCCTTCAGAATGGACTGGCTGGATCTCCTTGCAGTCCAAGGGACTCTCAAGAGTCTTCTCCAACACCACAATTCAAAAGCATTTATTTTTTGGTGCTCAGCCTTCTTCACAGTCCAACTCTCACATCCATACATGACCACAGGAAAAACCATAGCCTTGACTAGATGGACCTTAGTCGGCAAAGTAACGTCTCTGCTTTTGAATATGCTATCTAGGTTGGTCATAACTTTTCTTCCAAGATAAGAATTTTAGGACTCTTGCAGGTCAAGATAAGCTAAGAAAACCTTTTTCTTTCTGGATTCCTTACTTGCCAAGTGATGCTTTCCCCGCCACTTCCAGTGAGTCACTTACAGACCTCATGGTTCTCATTCCTGTAGCCTCTGCTAGGCTGGATGGAAATCCTGGTTCCTGGGTGATGGAGGGAGGAGGGAGGAGGTCCTACAAAGGATACAGGAAGTGATCCATTGAACCTGCAATTATAAACTGCCACCTGGTCACTTAGAGGTTCTCATGCAGAGGGATGAGGGGGCATACAAAGGAATACTGTACTGGCAAGGATAATCAATCTGCCCTCTTTCACAAGGCAATAGAATTGCTATAAGTTTCTTTCCCAAGATCACACAACTGTTGAATGGCTCAAAAAGCATTTAAACCTAGAAATTTCTGCCTCTGATGTCCATGTTCTTACTAAAGATGTTACCGTCCCTCAAATCAGAGAGGTATAATGAAACAAAAATCATTTTTCTTTTACAGAGTAGATATAATAAAATATTTTTGGTTCCTGTGAGACTATATTAAACAACATTCTCTCCCCCAAACTATTGTTGGGAACATTAATTAGCATAATCTTCTTGGAGGGCAACTTGACGGTATTTCCTAATCTTAAAACACAATTTATTTTAAAGTGCACACATCATTTAACAACTTCACTTTCATCCTGAAGGCAATCAGCACATGTCAAAGGAACACATATGAATCAGTTCTAATGAAGTGGATGAACCTAGAGCCTATTAAGAGAGTGAAGTAAGTCAGAAAAATATTGTATATTAATGCATATGTATGGAATCTAGAAAGATGGTACTGATGAACCTATTTGCAGGGCAGCAATGGAAAAGTAGACATTGAGAACAGATTTGTGGACACAATGGAGGAAGGAAAGGGTGGGCTAAATTGAGAGAGTAATATGGAAACACATTACCATATGTAAATTAGGCCATGGGAGTTTATTGTATGAAGCAGGGAGTTCAAACTGGTGCTCTGTGACAATGGGGTGTCATAGAGGGATGGGATGGGGTGGGAGGTGGGAGGGAGGTTCAGGTGGGAGGTGACATAAATATGCCTGTGGCTAATTCATGTTGATAAATGACAGAAACCAGACAAACACTGTAAAACAATTATCTTCTAAATAAAAATGTTTTAAAACTGTGTATAAATATACATAATACAGTTGAAAAGAATATTTTTTGATAGACACAAACAACTGCTAACTATGATTGCTCTAGAAAGGGACTGAGTGATGGATGCAAAATTCATTATCATCTACAGGCATTTTTACTCCTTGACATGTTTGCCACCATACATGTTCCTTATTTTTACTTCAAAACAAAAACTAGTTAGTAAAGAAAAAAAGTTCTACCTCCTCAAAAAGATTTCCCCACTTAGACTGACAGAGTGCCAGGAATTCTCTCTATGAATCAGATTTTGGGGAAATTCCACTGTCTGCTTCAAAGGCACTGTTAGAAAAAAATCCATGAAATCCCAGACTCAGCACCTACTGATGAACTTCACATAGTAGCCACTTGTTTTTTCTTGCTCTGTGTCCAAAACTAACCAGGTCTGTCAGGAATACCCCCCATAATGAGCTTTCTCTGTGCTTCCCTTTATGGACCTTATCCCTTTATATGCCCTAAAGATGCTTTGTGAATCTCTAATCCACTTCATATCTGATTTATCTCTCCAGCCCCCACAGAATATCTCTTAATATTTTTCTTACACTGTAAACACTCCATAAATATCTTAATCAAAATGTAAATTAAAATTTTATTTTTAAAATTAAATTCAATGTAAGGCATGAACATACTCTTGTAGCACTGCCTAGCACTTACCATGACCTACGCAGTGTTCTGAGCAATTTACATATATCTGTTATATGTAACATACATTGTTATTCTATATATTATATGTGACAATATATATATTTACCTAGGTAGTACAGATAGAGATAGGATGTGAATCCATGCAGTCTGGCTCTATTGTGCACATGTTCTTAAATAATATCCATCACCCCTTCCTGTCCTCAATGCTCTTAAATCAACCTAGATTCCACAATCCATAATTACATTTCTTCCTTCATAAAGAGGTTATCCTTCTGGCCTCTCTTGCTCTCCAGTTCTCTCTGGACAAAACCCTACTGTCAATCCCAACTCGACCGTCTTCTCAACATCTACTCAGAAAAGACACAAAGGGACAGGATACATACACACAGGCTTGCTCATGGATCACAATTTCCATTTATAACCCAGAACTCCAAGAGGGCACTTTTTTCCCACCCTGCAATCCTACTGTGCCCAGGTCTTATCACTCTTTTGTTGTCCTAGAGGGCTGTATACTCCATTTTGTTCCTTACGCCCTTCTGGCCCCACCCTCCCTGGGAGCTGACGACTTTGCTTCTTATTCTCTAAGAGAAATGTTCACAGGGGCTAGGTTGTTAACATAATACTATGCAGAACTAGGAGTCTGCATAACAGGGAATGATGGGGACTAAAGCTGCCTGCCAAATCCAAAGCGATGGGAATGGTTAAATGCTCTCAGATCCAGGCTAGTGTAGTCAGAAAGTGTGGCCTTTTCAAGAGAATTTGAAAATTCATGCTTTGATGTAAGTTTTCCTGATTTTAAATACCTAGTTGGAAAAAAAAATGTTTCAGCAAGCTAGGAAATACCTTATAGACACCCCCTTCCCCCAAGCTCATAACTCTGTAAAGAAACATGAATCAAGAAGAATTGGTCAGTATTTTAATATAATTTCAAGGAAGACAACCAGATTTCTAAGAACAGTTTCAATTTGAGCTACCATTCATTCTCAAGATCTTTCTCTTTAACTTCTATGATCAGTTCATGGTCCTGGAAGGAATTTAGGCCTATCTGAAACTTGAAAAGAGATTATTTTTAATGTTGTAAGTGTAGAGAAACCATGGTAGATAGTGTAGAACCCTGGAGCTAGTAGCAGGATTGTTCTCACTGATTGGGTACATTACAGAACGCCTATAAATTTATAATTTTGTGAGCTGATACTTTTCTTCCAGGAATACAGCCAGTCTTGAAACTCAGGAGCAAGTTAAGAGAATAAATTTTCCTTAGCTCATTTTTCTCCCTCCCACATTAGCAAAGCCCAGTTGGAATTCAGAGGGCAGGGCACATCACTAATGTGATCCTTACATGCTGGCCTACCAGGGCAGCGAACAGGGTGGTTAAGAGTGAGGGTGGGCTTGGGGAGGAAAATGGAAGTTCAGGCAAAACTCCACCATAAGTCTTAAAGAATAGCTACGCTTCCTATTCTCTTTTTATATTGAGAAAACAGACAGGTTTAATGACTTACTCAAAATCATCAACACTAATTGATAGAACAAGCTGAGCTTCACAACTCGAAAGCCTAAAAGCATTTTTCTCTGCTGTTTCCTCACCATGAAATTCTCTACTATATGTAAAATTTGAAAAAAAATAAAATAGATCACTTAAAGAACTCAATATGGTCTACATGTTAAATGAATTACTTATTTAGAAGAACTGATTTACCAGAAAGCTGCAGATTTACACATTCAATACATATTTACTGAGTGTCTGTGATGCTGTGTTCAAGGGTGAACAGGATATAATGTCCCTTCTTTCAGAGATAAAACTTAGAATCTAGTACAAGACAGTAAAGAAACAATAAATACATAAGTAGAATTAAATAATTTTAATAATAAGTGATGTTAAAAAAATCCTAAATAAAGCACCATTGCAGAACGAGAGGGCAGACTATAGTCCACTGGCACAATCTAGCCTACCACCTGGTTTTGTATGGTCTGTGATCTAAGAAAGGCTTTTACATTTTTTTCAGTTGTTGGAAAAATATCAAAAATAGAGTAATACTTTGTGACACACAAAAAAACTATAGGAATTCAAATTTCAGCATCTATAAATAAAGTTTTATTGGATCACAACCTTGCTCATTTATTTATGAGTTGTCTGCAGCTGTTTTCATGCAGCTGTGGTATAGTTCAGCAGTTACAACAGAGACCATGTGGCCTGCAAAGCGTAAAATGTTTACTTTCTGGCCTGTTCCAGAAAGTCACTGTTTGGGGTACAACTACTTTAATTTGGGTGGTCAGGAAAGATATCTTGAAATGAATATGCTTTGTGACATGAATGACAGAGAAAAGGGCTTTATTCCACATTAGCTTGGGTTGTCCTGCAAATTTTCCTGTAAGAAATAGTCTAACAACCATTCTTCCTGTTCCAGTACACCCTGAAAGGAAAATAAATGGCAGACTTGAGCCATCATCTGTCCATAGGCCAAGTTTCCAAAATATAGAAATGTTGGATCCAACAGAAATATTTCCAAAAGGTTATATATGAAAACAAGGAGAGGAATTATTGTTATAACACCACGGGTGAGCTTTTTCAGCCAAAGATTGCATATGTTATTTGGATTTCAGACCATTGGATAGATTAATCAGAACTCTCTATAGAAGTGTTTGAACCAAAGGAAACTTGTCCTTTCTGCCAAAAGTCCACTGAGTCATTAACAGAATATAATAAAGATTTGAGGAAAAGTTTTGGAAAAGTTGTCACAAATTCTCCACAGGAGGAACACCCATCCAGAAATGTTTCCAAATTCCACCCATATTTTAGGTGGAGACTGGGTTTCACTGCTGTGTGATTTGAGGAAGCCTAAGGAAACCTGGTGGAGAAGGCAATGGCAGCCCACTCCAGAACTCTTGCCTGGAGAATCCCATGGACGGAGGAGCCTGGTGGGCTGCAGTCCATGGGGTTGCGAAGAGTCGGACATGACTGAGCCACTTCACTTTCACTTTTCACTTTCATACATTGGAGAAGGAAATGGCAACCCACTCCAGTGTTCTTGCCTGGAGAATCCCAGGGACAGCGGAGCCTGGTGGGCTGCCGTCTATGGGGTTGCACAGAGTTGGACACGACTGAAGTGACTTAGCAGCAGCAGCAGCAGCAGCAAGGAAACCTGGTGGCTCAGCTGGTAAAGAATCTGCCTGCAATGTGGGAGACCTGGGTTCAATCCCTGGGTTGGGAAGATCCCCTGGAGAAAGGAATGGCCACTCCAGTATTCCTGCCTGGAGAATTCCATGGACAGAGGAGCCTGGTGGGCTGCAGTCCATGGGATTGCAAAGAGTCAGACATGACTGAGCGACACACACACAGGGAAACTTTCTTTTCTGTCATGTGACTAATGCTTAGGAATTGCCTCTCAAACTGAGCAGAGAGAAATGAGAGCAGGCCTCCTGAACTCTGCAGGACTGCCACTTCTCATTTAATTCTCATGTGAGAGGAGAACACATGTAATTTATGTTTCGGCTGTATGAAGCCATACAAATGTTAAAAATCAGGTAATGAGAGGTAAGTAAGTATTACCATATCAGCTTTTACAGGTGAAGAAAGTGATGCATACAGAGTTTAAATGCCTTGCTGAAATTTGTTAGGGAACATTTAACAGGAGGATTCCTGCATGCCGTTTTCTATTTCTCAAGGATTCTCTGTTCCTTATCAGTTCCTATTCCAAGAATGAGTAAAGCTGCATGCAGGTCTCAAGACTGAGGTCATGGGACGAGACATGCAGTGACTCTCTTCAGCGTCAGTGACCTTGTATGTATTAGGCTATCCATATTGTGGCTATTGATAAAATTTCATCCCGGCTAATAGCTGAGTAATCATCTTACTAAAGATATAAAAGCCTGCATTTCTGCTAATAAAGCACCTTTGGTCCATCAGAGCTTGGGTCCCTGTGTCTTTCTTTCTCTCTCTCCTAGGCTGATTCTCTGGAGCGCCGAGACCCATCTTGCTCACTTTCCTGCCTGGGCTTCTAAGACTTTCTCAAGAAAGGCATGCTGAGCCTTCACCTACCTCGAGAGGGTGCCTCGTGCTTTCGTGAGAGATATAAGTCCTGTGTCAAGGACTTGACTGGTTCTCTGCATAAACCAGGGAGTATCAGCCTCTTTCTCTCTTTCACTTTTCTTATCATTGCCTCTGGACCACCAGGTCCTGGTCCATTAAAGGACCCCAACAGAAATTCATATGACTAATACATGAATGGCTGAAATATGAATCCTGCATAAACAATAATTCAGAGATTGTGGTAGTGATTATAAACACATACACACACACACATATGACACTGCCAATGCCGATGTCTGTTTCTTGACACATGGGAAAATAAGTTTAATCTTTCAAAACATAGGCTTTTTAGTGAACCAAGCCTGGATTAAAATTTCAGCTAACTAACCAATGTGAAAATTCATTAAATATCTTAAGTAACTTTTGGCAACTTTATCTGTAACAACTATTTTTAGCATGATTTATCACTTATCCACCTTTACTGAGTTACTTTATCTGCCTTTTCATAATCTACCTTTGCTGAACACATTCAAGCTAATTTCCTTAAGACACAGTAAGTGTAGCAAATCAAATATTAAAAGACTAACACCAAAATAGACAAAAAATAGACAAAAGAAAAATGCAGTTCCCAGGAGAAGAAAAAAGGTGAATATGTAATACAAAGAAGAAGAGGAGAGGAGATTAAGATGACAGAGTAGGAGGTTGAAAAATTCCCCTCCTCCCCACAAACATTAAAAATACATTGACATGTGAACAATTCTCACTGAAAACTAATCAGACTGGCTGGAAGACTCCTATATGACCAAGGTTGTAAGAAAGACACACACAGAATTGGGTAGGAAGAAAAGATAAGTGGTCAGATCTGGAACTGCCTCTGTGAGGGGGCTCAGATCCAAAAGGCTATAACATGGGTAGAGACCCTCTCTGAGGACTGAGCTTTGCCAGCCACATACTGGGATCCTCCAGAAGACAGATCCTCTTGTCTGGTTTGAGAGCCACCAGGACTAACATCAGGGCTGGAGGAAACCAGAACTCCACTTATGAGGAATGTGCATGCTTGCTCCTGAAACAGGGTGGGGAGGGTGGATGGAGAGTTCCTCCAGTGACCTCTGGTTTCCCCTGCCTGACATGGCACACGCCCCAACCTGAGCTCACTGACGCCTCTAGCCCTGCTTGCATCACAGCACAGTCCCACACTGGGGTGAAGGCTTCCACATCCTAGGTGAAAACTTGGCCTTGAGACAAAGAGGTGGCTCAAAACCAAATCCACATCTGTCTGAGCAGGGCAGGGACAGTAGTATGGATGCTTACACACGCAGCACATCAGAAAAAGCCCTGATCTCTTTCTGTGGCTGGACCCCCTCAGCCCCTGTCCTGACTTGTGTCAAGAGCCCACACAGGCACCAATGCTCTGGGGTACAGTTCCACTCCAGGATAAGGGCAGCAAGGCTGAAGGGGGAGGTCAGCTGTGAGGGACAAAGGAAGCTCAGACCTGCAGTGGTATCTTCAGGAGCAAGGTGGGTGCAGCCATTACTGGTGCTTAGACAAGCAGGGTGTTGAAGCAGTCTGGGTCTCTGACCCTAGCTGAACTGCTGCAGCCAGTGCCCCAACCCCCCATGTTGCATGCCCACACTACCCATTGCTTCAGAACTGTTCCCATTTGGGATGAGGATGCGGCACTTAGAGGGAACAGAGCCAGCTCAGCCTCACCTCTTTAGGGCTTCTGCTTTGGCAACGTGGGACCTGTCTCCATCCCTCACAGGGTGATGATGCCTGTTGAGCAGAGGGGAAACCTCCACTCACATCTGGCTATGAATCCAGACCCTCCATTTCCAGCCTCACCTTCTACCAAGGTTATAGCTACCAGCACACATTGAGGAAAGATTTGACTCAAGTTCATTCAAAGTCAGCTCTTCCACCAAAGCTTCTGGGCACACACATTCTATGTGGATGCTCCAGCATAATGACTCCCTTTAAGACCACAATAAGAAAGCATTTCACCTAATTTCATAGACACAGGGGAGTTTGTCTCAATTGAAGAGCCACAGAAAGTCCTACAAAAACAACTAATCAAACAGAAATATAAGCAATATACCAAGTAAAGAATTCAAAGCTCTCATAGTAAGAGTGTTAACTGAATTAAAGAATGGATGAACACAGTGAGAATGTCAACAATGAACTAAATAATATAAAAAAGAACAAGCCAGAACTGAATATAATAACTAAAGTGAAAAACACACTTGAAAGAATTAATAGCAGAGTAGGTGATATAGAAGAATGCTAAAGTGGCCTGGAAGATTGAATAGAAATCATCCAATCAGAATAGTAAAAACAGAAAAACACGTTTTAAAAAATGAGAACAGTTTAAGGGACATCCAGGAAAGGTCCGTCTAGTCAAGGCTATGGTTTTTCCAGTGGTCACGTATGGATGTGAGAGTTGGACTGTGAAGAAGGCTGAGCACCAAAGAATTGATGCTTTTGAACTGTGGTGTTGGAGAAAACTCTTGAGAGTCCCTTGGACTGCAAGGAGATCCAACCAGTCCATTCTGAAGGAGATCAGTCCTGGGTGTTCTTTGGAAGGAATGATGCTAAAGCTGAAATTCCAGTACTTTGGCCACCTCGTGGGAAGAGTTGACTCATTGGAAAAGACTCTGATGCTGAGAGGGATTGGGGGCAGGAGGAGAAGGGGACGACCGAGGATGAGATGGCTGGATGGCATCACCGACTCAATGGACTTGAGTCTGAGTGAACTCTGGGAGTTGGTGATGGACAGGGAGGCCTGGCGTGCTGTGATTCATGGGGTCGCAAAGAGCTGGACACGACTGAGGAACTAAACTGAACTGAGGACAATATCAAGCATAAAAACATTTACATTATAGGGGTCTCAGAAGCAGAAGAGAAAGAGAAGGGGGTCAAAAATGTATCTGAAGAAATTATGGCTGAAAACTTCCCAAATGTGAAGAAGGGAACAGATATCCACGTGCAGGAAGCACAGAGAGTCTGAAACATTATGAACCTAAATATAACCACACCAAAAATACTGCAATTAAAATGTCAAAAGTTAAAGAGAGAATTCTAACAGAAGCAAGAGAAAAACAGAGTCATATACAAGGGAACCCTTCTAAGGCTACCAACTAATTATTCTGTGGAAACTTTAAAGGTCAGAAGGGAGTGGCATAATATACTCAAGGTGCTGAAAGGGAAAACCTGCAAAACTAAGATACTCTACCCAGCAAGATTATCATTTATAGTTGAAGGAGAAAGAATTCCTCAGGCAAAACCTCATAGTTCATCATTACTAGACTGACCCTAAAAGAAATGTTAAAAGTTCTTCTCTGAGTAGAAATTAACAGCTATAACAAGATGGAGCTACAGAAAAGGAAAAATTCCACAAAGTGAAAATATAGTAAATGCTGAGAACCAACCATTTAAATAAGCTAATACAACCCACTCCAATGTTCTTGCCTAGAGAATTCCAGGTACAGGGGAGCATGGTGGGCTGCCATATATGGGGTCGCACAGAGTCGGACATGACTGAAGAGACTTAGCAGCAGCAGCAGCAGCAGCAGTACAAAGACTAAAAGCAGACAATTGACTATGACTACAATAATCAGTAGAGGAATAAAAATGAAAGTGTAAAACCAGAAAGAAGACAAGGATGCCTCTCTTACCACTTCTATTTACTGTAGTATTGGAAGTTTTGTAGTCCTAACCACAACAATCAGATAAGGAAAAGAAATAAAAACATCAAAATCAGAAGGGAAGAAGTAAACTGTCATTATTTGCAGATGACACAATACTGGATATAGAAAACTGAAACATCTTCATCCAAAAACTACTAGAACAAACAAACATGGTTAGGGTGCAATATACAAGATTAGCATACAGGGATCTCTTGCTTTTCTATACACTGATAACTAACCATCAGAGAAAGGAAGAAAACAATCCCATTTATAATCACCTAGGGAAGAATGACAGAGACAGCGTTGGCATCCCACTCCAGTATTCTTGCCTGGAAAAATCCCATGAACAGAGGAGCCTGGTAGGCTGCAGTCCATGGGGTCACTAAGAGTCACCTGCGACTGAGCAGCTTCACTTTCACTTTTCACTTTCATGCATTGGAGAAGGAAATGGCAACCCACTCTTGGAGAATCCCAGGGACAGGGGAGCCTGGTAGGCTGCCGCCTATGGAGTCACGCAGAGTTGGACACGACTGAAGTGACTTAGCAGCAGCAGCAGCAGCAGGGAAAAATGAAATACCTAGGAATGAACTTAATCAAGTAGGTGAAAGATCTCTACTCTGAATCCTCCAAACGATTGATAAAGGAATTTGACAATGATGCAAAGAAATGAAAAGATATCACATGTCCCTGGATTGAGACAATGTTGCTAAAATGTCTATATTACCCAAAGCATCTACAGATTTAATGCAATTCCTATCGAGATATCCATGGCATTTTTCACAGAATGAGAACAAATGATCCTATATCTTTTATGGACTACAAAAGACTCTGAATTGCCAAACCATTCTTGAGAAAAAAGAAGTAAAGCTAGAAGTATCATGCTCCCTGATTTAATATTATACAGAGCTATAGTCATCAAAACAGCATGGTACAGGGACAAAAACAGATAAACATTGATCAAGAGAATTAAAGAGATCCAAGAAATCCAAGAAATAAGCTCACACATTTACAGTCAACTAATCTATGAAAAGGAATCTAGAATATATAGTGGTGAAAAGAGAACTCTCTTCATTAAGTAATGCTGGGAAAACTGGACAGCTACATGTGAAACAAGGCAATTAGAACATGTCCTCATAATACATACAAAAATAAACTAAAAAACGTATCAAGGACCCAAATCTAAGACCAGAAACCATAAAACTGCTTGAAGAAAATATAGGCAGAACAGTCTTTGACATAAAGCAATATTTATCTGATCTATCTCCTAAGGCAAAAGAAAGAGCAGTAGGAAACAAACAAATGGGACAAAACTAAAAGCTTTTGCACAACAAAGGAATAATAGATACAATAAAAAGACAACCTTCTGAATGCAAGAAAATATTTAATATTTCAAAATGATGTAACTTGTAGTAGTTAATATCGTCAGTATACAGACAACTCATACAAGTCAGTGTGAAATAAAAACAAACAACCCAAACAAAAAATAGGCAGTAAAGAGGACATGCAGATGCCTGACAGGCACGAAAAACTGTTCAACACTGCTAATCATTAGAGAAAAGCAAATGAAAGCCACATGAGACATCACTTCACATTGACACCTTTCAGAATGACCATCACTGAGAAGTCTGCAAACAAAAACTTTGATAAGATGTGCAGAAAAGAGAACCCTAGAACACTGTTGGTAGGACTATAAATTGGTGAATCCACTGTGGAAAACACTATAGAGGTTCTCCCCAAAACTAAAAATAGAAGCACATGTGATCCAGCAATTCTATCCTGGGTATATCCTAAGACACTAATTAGTAAAAACACTAATTGGAAAAGATATAGGCAACCCAATGTTCATAGCAGCATTTTTTATGATAACCATATATAGGTATAGAAGCAACATAAGGGTCCATCAACAGATGACTGGAAAAAGATGCAGCATACAAACACACACACACACATATACAGGAATATTACTCGGCCATAATAAAAAAATGAAATTCTGCCATTTGCAATAAGGTGTATGGAGCTTGAAAGTATTATGCCTGGTAAAATAATGCAGAGAATGACAAATGCTGTATGCTATCACTTACATGTGGAATATAAAAAGTAAAATGTTTATAACAAAGCAGAGAAAGGCTCACAGATACAGAGAAATAACTAGTGGTTACCAGTGGGAAGAGGGACATGATCCTATGGAGTTAAGAGATACAAATTACTATGTATAAAAGAAATAAGTAAAAAGACTATTTTGCACATCACAGGGAAATATAGCCATATTTTACAATAATTTTAAGTGGAGTATAATCGATAAAGATGCTGAAACACTATGTTGTATGGCTGAAACACTATGTTGTATGCCTGAAACATATAATATAAATTAACTATGCTTCAATAAAACAAATAAGTGAAATGAAAGAAACCCTGAACCAAAAAACCTAAAGATCAACTGCATTTGTAATTAAGGAAATAGACACTCAAGCAAATATAATTTGGGGGTTACCTGATGAGTAAAATTTGCTTAGCACACGATTTAGTTCATTAACAAATATACCTTTACCATCTGAGGACCTCTTTTACCTACAGTACCAAAAGGTTACTTGGAAAACAATTATATATTTATATAAAAATATAAATTTCTAGTATAAGTGTCACTTTTTCCCTAAACATGTCTCATGCCTCTGTATGCAGCTATGTACAAGAGAGCCAAAACTTGACTGTGTGAGGATTCTTTGCAAGTACAGCTGAAGTCAATGCAATTTGGGTGCATGAAGTAGTAAGTGGATTCTAAATTTACCCCAAAGACTTTTACCTGACCAATTTTTACCCTAAGGCAGACCCTAGTAAAAACTATAGCGGCTTGTTATCAGAAGTACTTGCTTGCCCATTAGGATAAAAGTCCCACCTGTGGAAGTCAAGCTCTTCATTGGAGTACTGATGAAGTGGAAGGTATCAAGTTAACAGAGACTTAACTTCAATCTTGTATGCTTGGTGATCACAGATGATTTTGGAACATTTTATATTTTTATTTCTTATGTACCTCAAAGTTTTGTTAAACAGATCATGCTTGTATTTATCTTTCATTTTATATACTTGACCAAATTCACCCAGAAAGGCTACTATGGAATCCTTTATCTTTTGGTCTTTTTACTACCATTATGGATTATTTCACGTGAATGAATATTGTAATATGAATGAGTATCTTCACCTGAATGGATAGTATGATTAAGAGAGCCTTGTTTCAGAGTTATTTCAAATAGGTGCAACAAAAATTTTCTCTTTTCCTTTTAAGGTTAAGGACAGGAACATCAGGCATACTGTACAGGTGCCATTCAATCACAATGAATAAAACCAATGTTACATAAACTATTCTGTTGAAGTAGGTGTGTTCCAACCTGTTGTCACTGATTTTTTGAAACAACCTTAGAAAATTTT
The DNA here is from genome assembly GCA_006408675.1 of Madoqua kirkii. Classification (NCBI taxonomy): domain Eukaryota; kingdom Metazoa; phylum Chordata; class Mammalia; order Artiodactyla; family Bovidae; genus Madoqua; species Madoqua kirkii. The sequence continues at coordinate 1,756 of SJYC01017405.1, read as the reverse complement.
AATTATTTTAATTATTTTAAAATTCAATGTCCTTGAATTATTTAGGTCATTAGCAGTTATCTTGCTTCTACCATGTATTTTCACTTAATTTTCTTCCAGATAATGATACCTGCCTGATTTTCCAAATATTTATTGACTGCTGTTAATACTTCATTAGATTATGTTAAATTTTTAAACTTACTTAAAATTACATAATTACTCTCATATTTTGTGTGTTTAATAAAACAGTGGTCTTTTTTAGCCACCATACAGACTAAAATTGAATTGACCTACAATTCCCAATTTTGGGAAAAATGTTGAGTGCTATTGGTTGATGTATAGATTTATACAAGAACTCTGGAAACATTTTTAGTGATAACTATTAAAGTTAAACAAGGCACAAGTTTGTAGTTTTCACATAATTCTAAGTAGGAAACCACCAGCAGCCTTTGTGACATATAGCAATGAGTATCATTCTAGCTCACATAAACACAGGACAGCTAGGCTTTAGTTGATCTAGGTAGGGCTTAGGTGGGCTTTTCTCCAGATCATGGGTCAAGTGAAATGCCAAATTTCCCAGGTTACATTCTTTTCATAGCCCCAAGTGGACAAGCAGAAACAGTATATGTCTCTGAGGCTTAGGTTCAAAACTGGCAAATGACAATTCCACCCACATTCCATTGCCAGTGTAAGGTGTATGTCCAAATCTATCATCAAGAGAACAAATAAATTTATCTTTGCAAAGCATATTTCTTCCATGAAGATTTTGAAGATAGTTCTATGGAAACATAAATGTAAAGAGAAAAAACATAGTAAATTAAAAAAACAAACAGTAATTAGAATTCAAAAACTTTGGGACCATATAAAATGATCTTACATGATTGATTCCCAGGAGAAAAGAGAGAGTAGGGAAAACACAAATATGTGAAGACCAAAAGCCAAGAATTGTCCAAAATAATAGAAGACAACAAATGACATATCCAAGATTGTCAGAGAACAGTAAGCGAGAACATATATATTGCCAAAATTGACTCAAGAATAAAAGGAAAATAAATATACTAGTTACCACTAAAGAAATTAAATGATTAGCTTAAACCTTCTCAAAAGGAGAACATTAGATGGGTTCCAGGTGAGTTCAACACACATGCACAAATTACAACAGGTCATCTAAGCTTATACAGATATTACTTAATTATCAAACAAGTACAAGAGCCAATATAGAAGGATTTCACTGTAACCATCAACATAAAAGTATCAAAATATTTTTTAAAATTTCTTAGGAATTGAAGGGTGGCTTACTATTAAAATATCTATTGACAAACTAATGAAGAAACAAAAAGTAATAATCTGACTGGATAACAAAATATCCTTTGGTTAAATTCAGAAACTATTCCTAATTTTTCAAGCTCTTAAAATTTTAGGAATAAAAGAGAATTGCTTTCCTGACAAAGAATATATACCTGTCTCTTATACACATCTAGATGTGTATAAGAGACAGCCTCTATTCATTACACCAGATTCTGGCATACAAATTCCTCAGCTTCTGAAAGCATAATCATCCCATAGAATAGCTTTTCCTTATGTTATAATCCAGGACTGTAGCAAATTTGGTATGTTTGACATATATCAAATATATTTTTTCTTTAAAAACTAAAAATCAAATTATCTCTTCTTTTTATGGCCATAGTAAAGAAAGTAGTTTTAACCTAATTCATTGAAACATGATTTGCATAAATAATAGCAAACCATCCAATAAGGAAACTTATAGATGCCAAAT
>SJYC01017403.1:0-15815 GCA_006408675.1 Madoqua kirkii | reverse complement strand
AATAAGTGACCCAATCAAAAAATGGACCAAAGAACTAAATAGACATTTCTCCAAAGAAGGTATACGGATGGCTAACAAACACATGAAAAGATGCTCAACATCACTCATTATCAGAGAAATGCAAATCAAGACCACAATGAGGTACCATTTCACACCAGTCAGAATGGCTGCGATCCAAAAGTCTACAAGCAATAAATGCTGGAGAGGGTGTGGAGAGAAGGGAACCCTCTCATACTGTTGGTGGGAATGCAAACTAGTACAGCCACTCTGGAGAACAGCATGGAGATTCCTTAAAAAACTGAAAATAGAACTGCCTTATGACCCAGCAATCCCACTGTTGGGAAACCAGAATTGAAAGAGACACATGTACCCCAATGTTCATTGCAGCACTGTTTATAATAGCCAGGACATGGAAGCAACCTAGATGTCCATCAGCAGACGAATGGATAAGAAAGCTGTGGTACATAGGTTATATGCATTTTTAGAATTAAGAATGTTTAGCAGACTTTCTATATTGACTATCAATAAGCAAAATACAATTACTTTATAAACAGCAGTCACAGGTTGTTTAAAAATAAAATATAAATAGTATATACCATTTATAAAATCACCAAAAAATATAAGAACCAAAGAACAACCCTAACAAAAGATATACATATTGTTCATTGGGAATTTTAATTTTAATATTTTCTAAGCAATATTAAAGTAAGCCTAAGTCAATTGAGAAATATACCTATTTTTAGTCAGAAATAAACATATAATTTGCTCCAAAATGGTTTGTAAATAAAATTAAAGTTCAGCTTTTCTGTGGAATATGCTGATTTAAAAATATACATAGAACAACTATGAGATGTTAACATAATTTTGAGGATGAACAAGTCTGGGGGAATTTTCCTTCATGACATCAAAATGTGTTGTGAAGCTACAGTAAATAAATCAGTGTGACATGCCCCAAGGAAGGTAAATAGATCAAAATAGACCCTATAAGCACATTCATGTATACAGAAAATCTGACTCAAGACAGCATACACCACCACACAAACAAGATAGAATGAAATGTCAATAAAAGTATAATATCCAAGGTGGTACTTACTTAGCAGTAAATTTATAATCTAGAGATATTTGTTTAAAAACTAGAAGTAATAAATATAAATGGATTTAAATCAAAGCTCTGATTAACTGGATAAATAGACTACATTTAAAACTTAAGAAATACGGCAATATAATAAAATGGCAGAAATCTGGAAACAATAAAAAAGCATGTGTTTGTTATGCTTGAGGAAGTCATCCACCTTTGGTGGGAGTGAAAAGTGGTATAACCGGTTTTGAAACAATTCTGTAATATACAGTACAGCTGAGAATGTTTGTCACGTGATCTAGAAATCTCTCTGTGTGTATAATCTAGAACAGCTCACTCGAAAGCACAAAGACCCATGTTTAAAAATATGTATTGTAATAGCACTTATAATAACACAAGCTGAAAACAACCTCAGTAGTCTTCTATGTGATACTAGTAATATCACTACTATAAATTATAGTATTTTCATAGAATGGAATATAATACAGCACTTAACATAAATAAAAAAGAACTACATGTATTTGCAGGCTGTATTTCAGAAGCAAGATTTATCTGGAAAAAAATTAAATATGGCAAAATATTAAAATTTTGATTCTGGCTATACACATATATGATTTTATGGAAGTCTATGCTTGTATGAATTATTTTATGATGAAAACACCTTTTCAAAAGCAGTTAGAACTGTGTTAGCCAAAAAGTTAGCTTTTTCAATCTGGTCCCAAAGCCACACGTTTTCAATGTTTTAAAAAAATTCTGCTTAGCAACTGAGAGTTTTCCCAAGTATTACATAGGAAACTATTGTTAGATGGAATTCCTGCAATGAATTTTCTAGGTCCAAAAGAATTCTGTGCAAAATACTGAATTCCTCTGTTTGGAATGAATTTTATCTAGAGGCAGTCAAAAAAAGAAGGGATTTAAGGGATCAGTATTTTTTAAAATCACTTTATGGCAAAGTTTTGCTTTATTTTCAAATGAATACTTACCCAAACTCCTATATATAAAGCATATGTAAATGGATCAGTTCTGCTCCCACTAAATACTTTCCTGAACAAAAGGAAACAGCACTCTTTGGAGAAATGTCTGATTCCAGTCTGAGGCAGGGGTATATTTGATGAGCCTGGGACATCTTGTGCCAGAGTGAAAAGCCACACAGAGACTAACGGTGTCACATCAAAAGGACATAGGGGACAGTTTGAAGGAGCTCTCACTGGCCTAAATGGGATATTTGGGAATCATAAAGAATAATGACTTCAGTACATTAAATACATCACAGTCTACCATTTGCTAATGATGCCAAAAGAAAACTAAAACAAAACCAACAACCCTCAGTGATGACACAGAGAGTGACTGGACACAAACACTCTTCTAGAAATTCTTAAGTAGTGGGAAAGATGCAAACAACAAAAACAGGAGACCCAGATGTCTGCCTCTTTATACGTTTTTCTTGCCCCCCCAGACTATGGTTTGAAAACGACTGAAGCGGACATGTTTCTGGAGGACACACACATTTTCTCTAAGAAGGTCCCAGCAAACGGCTGCTGGCACTGTCAGCCTCTGCCAGAGCGAGGGTGGTGGTAGAGTCTAATCCCGATCCTCTTAAGATAACCATTCATCCTTAACAGCATTTCTTTTAAGAATACTTTTCCTCAACTACCCCCATAGATGAGGAGGCTTAAGAGGTAGAAACTAGCAGTTATAAAACAAATGTTACAGTGATGTAATGTGCAACACAGAAAATATAGTCAATATTTTATGATAAATGTGTACGGTATATAATCTGTAAAAATATTGAATCACCATGTTGTCCATTTGAAATGAATATAGTATTGCAAATTGACTATACTTCAGTAAATTTAAAAATTAATTTTAAAAAGAATACTTTTCCTTAAAACTAAAGTTTGTATTTCTGAAGTTTGAATACTTTTCCTTAAAGAAAACTAAACTTTGGATTTTGTCCACTGGGTCCTTCTCTCCCATGAGGCATTAAAAATAAGGAGACTATCCGTCTTCAACATGACCATCTTTCACATGGGTGCAGGCAGCCTTTAGGTGTCCGTCTGTCAGATCCAGGTTAAACACCACCTGTTCCTCCCTTTAACTCTTGACCTTATGACATAGTTTTTGTTCCTATCCCATCTGGGTCTACTGGGTATACTATATTTCATTTTATCTTTCTTTCATTTACATAAGCACTTAGAATTAAAGACAAAACTCCCTCCACGTGGAACATGACCAATCCAGCATAATGAGGAATTATTGTTAATATTTGTTAACATGTCCCATATGGCCATTTGGCTGTGTAGTCAGGGCACAGAAAAGAAGCACTGTGCATAACATTTCAGGTTTGGAAATCTGGTGCTACTCAGTAATCACTGCACAGTTTAAGAAAGTTACTAAGAAGGAGGAAGAGTGATTTCACCCTAGGACCTCATCATGGGTGCATTTCACACACGTTGCAAGAGGATAAAAACCTGATGTTTGGAATGGTATTTTGTTTTCCTTCACGCCATGCAATTTGTGCCTGAGACTTGATGCTATGTGAGGGATGCTGAGAACACAGCCATTTTCTATACGTACTTCCTGAAAATAATTTGGCAGGCTCTTAGTGAAATAATTACTGTACTCTATTGCCTTCATGAAAAATTGATTTGTGGTATTTTATTATTTGTTTTTATATGCATAAAATAGAAAACAAGAACAAGATGCAATTGTGACAATTGTAGAGTGGCTGGATATTCTCATTTTGGGAAACTTTAAGCTTTAGATCAATTTTAGAAGATAGCTCACGACCTGCAAAACTTTCCAAAACAACAGAAGGAATTATATGTTTGGTTCCTCAATGTATAACATACTCTAGAAAGATGAGCTCCTTTAGGTCTAGGAAGGAAGTGAGAATTAAGAATAAATAAACGGCTCTATAAAGAAGACATCTCATAAACGCTGACTATTAAGTTTATTGTTCTCATTATAGCATAAATAAAGTTCACTAAAAAAGAACCCCTTAGGACATTTCCTGAATCATAACTGATTCTGCCCACACTAATTTTTATACAATCTTCCTGATTCTTTCAAGTGTTTAAAATTATTATTTGATGCTGTTTAAGCTCTGTGTTTTTCTAAAGTCACCACTCTGCCTTAGGTGGTTAGAAAATGAGAAAGAAGAGTCTTAGGAAATACACAGCAATAGCAAGGAGAGAGACCAATGGAATATTTGAAGGAATGAAGAATGAAAGGCTATAGTGTCACAAAACAAGCATAAATATGAATGTTTCATTTATTCAACAGTTTTTAAAACTAAATGAATACTGTGGGCCAGGTAATGTGCAAGGTGCTGGACATAATAACAGGTAACAAGTAAGCTTTGGTTTTCACGCAGTTTACATTCTAGTGGTGAAGAAAGACATTGAACAAATACATTAATTAAAGACTTTAATTAACTGCAGTGCTATACATGATATGAAGGTACTTTTTGATTTGTGATGAGAGTGAAAAGTCTAGCATTGATCACATCTAGGGAGGATGGTGACACCAGTCTTCTTTTGGGCAACCAGAGTTAAACAGAGAACAGGGTCTCTGTTTAGCAAGGGGAGACTGGAGGCATGTGCATTATTTTATGCATAATAATTCTCCTTCATCCAGAAAGCTGAGAGCCCTGAGAGCAGCTTGGCAGGTTCCGAGAAATGTATCCTGAACAGAATGAAACGGTGACCTGATGTGAGGAGACTGCAGGGACAGGTAGGAGCAGGGTCACCCAGGGCTTTCAGGCCATGCAAATTTTTGCCTTAGAAACAGTACCATCAAAGATTTTAAAGTGACATGGTTACACATTCAAGTTTAAAATGTCCTTTTGGCTATTGGAGATTGAAAGGTGAGATTTATTTTTTTGTGTTGTTAGTTCTTTCTCTGTTGTAGCTTCAGGTATTTGAGCCTTGCTGTATCCATTGGCAGAATCAAGGGAAGAGATTAAATAATTTTGAGGACAAAACAGCTCTTTAAGTCTGTGACCTGAATTACCCTGACATTCTTACTTTGCTCCTGTGCCTCGGCAAATCTGATTTCCTTTAACTGTTAGCAATAACTCCTACGCCTGCTCTTAAGATAATTTGCTTTTTAAGAACCACGTCTCAAAAGTATGATTGTCAAGTGCAGTTATGAATGGTAAGGAGGGAACAAAATTATCATTTATGCAGATGATTTGTCTCCCTAGAAATTCCAAGCATCACTAAAAAAAAAAACAATAAGAACTAAAAAGAGTGCTCAGAAAGAAGGCAATATACAGATACATCTTCAAATAGTCAAGACATTTTCTAAATATTAGCAGTAACCAAGTAGGAAAAAAAAGATAAAAGCACTCTATAATAATCAAATACATTGTAGTGAGTTGAATGGTGGCCCCTTAAAAAATAGGTCTAGCCAGAACCTGTGAAAGTCATCTTATTAGAAGTGTCTTTGCAGATGAATCTTGAGATGAGTTTACCTGGATTACTTGTGCATGTATGTTTAGTCAGTCGTGTCTGACTCTTTGCAAACCCTTGGACTATATAGCCTGCCAGGTACCTCTGTCCATGGGATTCTCCAGGCAAGAATACTGGAGTGGGTTTCCATTCCCTTCTCCATGGGATCTTTTTGACTCAGGGATCCAACCTGGGTATCCTGCGTTTCCTGTATTAGCATGTAGATTCTTTACTGTCTGATCCACCAGAGAAGTCCTAAACCCAACTACAGTATTCTTACAAGTGACAGAAGAAAAAAAAGATGCGAACAAAAAAGAGTGAGGGCCAAGTGAAGAGAGACAGGGATTGGCATGATGCATCCATAAACCAAGGAACTCCCAGAGCTACCAGAAGATGGAAGAGGCAGGGAGTCCTCTTCCCTCGAGACCATGGAGGGAGTGCATTCCTCCTGTCACTTCCGTTTTAGACTTTTAGCTTCCAGAATAAATTGCTATGGTTTCAAGCTATCAAGATTATGATAATTTGCTGCATTATCCACAGGGAACTGATACAGCACTCAAGACCCTTAACTCTTCTTCTCCTGTGTTCCTAATCCCAGTAAAGAGAGAAACTACCCTCTTTTTTGGAGCATGGATTGATTATCTGGTTGCTGTCTCTTTGGGCTTCCCTGGTGGTTCAGACAGTAAAGAATCCACCTGCAATGCAGAAGACCTGGGTTCAATCCCTGGATCAGGAAGATCCCCTGGAAAAGGGAATGGCAACCCAGTATTCTTGCCTGGAGAATCCTGTGGACAGAGGAGTCTGGTAGGCTACAGTCCATGGGGTTGCAGAGTCAGACACAACTAAATGATGAAGCATAAGCATTTTTCTTGGCTACAGGAACTGAATGAACCAACGTGCAGCTAAGATTATTCTCCTCTCAAAACCTGATGCTCTAGGTTTTGTGGAGATGTCACCAACTCTATAATGAAGATTCTCACAGTTCCCTATGGAGGTCCACATGGTGAAAAACTGAGGTCTCCTGCTAGCAATTAGCTCCTATTTGCAAGCCATGTGAAAAAGTCATCCTGGATTTAGGTCCTCCAAACACAGCTGAGCCTCCAAATGATCCACCTCGAGTGGATACTTGACACTTCCTCAGAGTCTCTGAGCCAGGACTACCAGGCTAAGCCACTTCTGAATTCCTGAACCAAAGACTGGGAGAAAATACTTCCGATTTTAGCTACTAAATGTAGGAATAATTTACGTTTTAGTAGATAGTTAGCCTAACTTCCTTGTCTCCTCTTTTGTTCATGTCTCTCCTTTTCTCCATTAATTCTCCTTTCTCCTCCTCATCTCTTCCTTTTACCCTGTTCCCCCTTTTGTATACTTCTGACTTTCCATCATCATCTCTCTTTTCTTTTGTCTTCCCTTACCACTCTCCTCCTCCCAACTTCCCTTCCTCCATCGGAAAGTTATAATGAACACCTACTTCATGCTGGGTGTCCCAAAGCTATGGACATTAAAAACACAGTCCTGCCCTCAACAGTGAAAGTGAAGTCGCTCAGTCGTGCCTGACTATTTGTGACCCCATGGATAGTAGCCTGCACCAAGCTCCTCTGTCCATGGGATTTTCAAGGCAAGAGTACTAGAGTGGGTTGCCATTTCCTTCCCCAGGGTATCTTTCCAACCCAGGGATCGAACCCAGGTCTCTCACATTGTAGACAGACGCTTTACTGTCTGAGTCACCAGGGAAGTCCCAATTGGGTTTGTGTCCATAACCCAAATCTCATTGGGTTATGGACACAAAACAGATAATTTCAATCGCACTTTTTTCTTGTATAATAATTTCATAAAGTGTGAGCACAGGGGAGGAAGAGTCTAATTCACTTTGAGGTTCACCAGAGGGATGGAGACGAGCAGTGGAGGTGTCCAGGAAGGACTCGTCATTTTTACCAAGGCAAAAACATTTACAAAAATCATGAGGGAATGAGAGAGAAGGATCATCAGTTCAGAGAACTGATAGTAATTCTGCTCTTGCTAAAGCACAAGGTATTGAAGACAGAATAAGAGATTAAATTATCATTTCATCCTGAACTAAATAGTTGGACAGTGATACTATAAAATCTATGGTATCCAGTAGTCATGTTTGGATGTGAGAGTTGGACTATAAAGAAAGCTGATCATTGAAGAATTGATGCTTTTGAACTGTGGTGTTGGAGAAAACTCTTGAGAGTCCCTTGGACTGCAAGGAGATCCAACCAGTCTATCCTAAAGAAAATCAGTCCTGAATATTCATTGGAAGGACTGATGCTGATGCTGAAACTCCAATACTTTGGCCAGCTGATGTAAATAACTGACTCACTGGAAAAGACCCTGATGCTGGGAAAGATTGAAGGCAGGAAGAGAAGGGGACGACAGAGAATGAGATGGTTGGATGGTATCACTGACTCAATGGACATGAGTTTGAGCAAGCTCCAGGAGTTGGTGATGGACAAGGATACCTTGCACACTGCAGTCCTTGGGTCACAAAGAGTTGAACTCGACTGAGTGACTGAGCTGAACTGATACCAGAAACAGTTTAGACTTGAACTACTTACATAAAGTTCTCTGAGCCTGGCTTTGCTCACCTTAAAGCATGAGTATATTGCCCATCTCATAAAGTTGTGTGATAATCTGAGAAAACATCTTACAGGATGCCTGACCATAGTAGGTGCCCAGTTTGTGTTTCCCTTCCTCCATCATCATACCTTTAAGGCTTTAGACCTCAAATCACCCTCTAACATCTACTCTTCATTATAAGGATGTTGAAAGAATAACACTATGAGAGATATAATAATAAAGCATTAAGACATTTCTGTAACAATTCATATTGAAATGAATGTTTCCCCCCTTTCAGTGGTCATCACTTGGGTAACTAATAGGTTTCTTTTAATTTTATATTATTTAACCTTGGGGAGAAAATGGCTGGAGGATGGGAGGGAAAGAAATCACCTTTCTGAGACTTTTTGCCATAAGAGCCTCTCTTCCTGAGTACAGTGATTAAGGATCTTGCTACAGTTTAGTGCATCCAGAATGTTCATGCTGAAAGCATTTCCTCTGGATAGTGATGCCCCTGAGAGGAATGAATTCCAGGTCAGCACACCCTTTCTTTATTAGAATTCACTGCACTTGCATCTGAAGTCTGGTGTGACTGCCTAGCCTTTTGAACTTTTCGGAAGGGGAGGTGTTGCGTGAATACCAGAAATTCTTAGATTTTCTGTATGAGATACCTACTTGTTCAGAAGAGTTTATATGTATGCCTCATCTTTCCCTCAGATGCTGTTCCCAATTCTTAGTTTCAACTACTTTTACTCCAGTTTCCCGACCCCCCACCCCAGATCTGGCTTCTCCATCTTATGTCTGCTTAAGATTTTAGTTTTCTGGCTATCAGCCACTCAGTCTCATTTGAAAGGAATCTTAAAATCTGTACATTTCCCAATCAGGTGCAGAGTTTAATGTGCTGAAGTTTTCCTTAGATTGTGTTTGTTCTTCTCTTATCCCTTGTGGATGAGGACATGTGGAAAATGTTAGCTGAGGTTCACATACTGGGTTTTGGGGAGAGCTGGCTGTGACATCTGTCACTCTGTTGCTTGCTGCCTTAACTCAGTGGATTGGCTGGCAGACATAGAGGTATGGAGAGCAGAATTGTACCCCTCTGCACAGATGTATAGGGAAAAACAATATGAAGAATGATTATGTCTAATCCCTTCATTGCACATAGGTAAAAAATTGAGACCTAGGACACTAGATAGTCTTATCCAAAATCTTACTTAGAAGCAGAGGGAATAAAAGTCTTGGTTATTTTTGTCTCTAATTTGCAACCAGATTCTTTGTAAGTATGCAGAAAAAATATGTCTTGAAGGAAATAAAATACATTTCGCAGTTAGACATAAGGTCTTTGAGCCCAAATCTGCTCCCTTCTGGGGAAGTGACCTTGTGGACAGCACTCATGCATGCATTGCAGACAATCTATGTACAGCACTTTGTACATTACAGACCCTCAATAAAAGTTAGCTTGACCATTGACCAGGAGGTGAACGCTTGAAAGAGAACTCTGAGTTACACACTGCCAAATGGATATGGAACATGACAATCCATTGCGCTAATGGATTAACAGAGTTATGTCTGGAAGCCTTATGAATGCTTGCTGGCAGCCTCTTCTGTAAGGGCTGATCGTACCCTGGATGTGGAAATGGATTGGTAGCATGCCTACTGTGCATTTATAGTCTACAGAAATAATCAGATTCAACTATGTAAGTTCTTTGTACTATCCTCAGAGAGAAAGATCTTGGAATCTGGACAGGGCCAACACTTTTCTTTCCCTTGAGAGGGAATCCAGGCTACAGCCAAAACTTTTGGGAGAAGAGTAACTTTTCAGGGTATCTGGAGGCAATGTCATTCTCCCTGCAAACAACTTGCAAGTGTATCCATAGGAAAACGAATTCTCTGGCCCTTTATCCTTCAACCTTTGCATAGGACCTAATAGTTCATGGAGCACTTTAGTGTTTATAGGCTTATTTTTTCATTCTCAAAATAATCATGTTAGCAGGGCAAAGAGAATTATCCTTTCTGTTTTACAAACAAGAACATTTTTCAGCAATTATCTGCATTATTAGAGTATGTCAGAGACCCTCACAATGCATGTTCTTCAGTATTGTTTGTTACACTGTCATGCCTGTGAACCCAGTTGTTTGTTTAAGCTTCCCTGACCTGCATCCTACCAGCTTCTCTACCACACCTCCTGCATCCATCCCTCCACCTCACATTTCAAACACAGTAACCACAATGAACACTTGACCTCAGATCACTCTACAGCTGGTTGTAGTGTGGATAAAATGAGTGAATACAGATTAAAATGTTTCAGATAGTGACCAGCTTGCAAATGGATAAGAAATGTTGCCTTTTTAAACTTGTTTCCTGTTCCCTGTATCTAGAAAATCCATTTGAGCCTTCTTTGCCTATCTCTCTTAAACACCTTTCAAGACATCCAGGGAGCACTTTTCTTTGGTGAAACATTCAACTACTCCATATAAGCTGAGTTACCTGGCCTTGTATGTTTTCACACTACTTTCCATTATTGTGATCCTAGTGCTTATTATAGTTTCTAATGGTCTATTATTTTTTCCAGCTTACTTCCTGGATTCGAATATAGATCTGTTTTCTTCTGTGTCTTGTTTAAATTCATATGCTTGTGTCTTTTTAGCATCTATAAACTTGCGGCCAGTCTAGTGCCACTTGTTGTTCAGTTGCTAAGTTGTGTCTGACTCTTTGTGACCTTGTGGACTGCAGTGCACCAGGCTTCCCTGTCCTTTGCCATCTCCTGAAGTTTTCTCAAACTCATGTCCATTGAGTCAAGTGATGTCATCCAACCATCTCATCCTCTGTTGCCTTCTTCTGCTCCTGCCTTCACTTTTCCCCAGCACTTTTAGTCTTTTCCAATGAGTCAGCCCTTTGCATCTGGTGACCAAGTATTGGAGCTTAAGCATCAGACCTTCCAGTGAATATTCAGGACTGATTTCCTTTAAGATGACTGGTTTAATCTCCTTGTTGTCCAAGGGACTTTCAAGAGTCTTCTCTAACACCACAATTAAAAAGCATCACTTCTTCAGCACTCAGCCTTCTTTAGGGTCTAACTCTCACATCCATGCATAGCTACTGGAAAAACCATAGCTTTGACTATACGAACCTTTGTCGGCAAAGTGATGTCTCTGCTTTTTAATATGCTGTCTAGGTTTACAATGGCTTTCCTAAGAAGCAAGCATCTTTTAATTTTGTGCTGCAGTCACTGTCTGCAGTGATTTTGGAGCCCAAGAAAATAAAAACTGTCACTGTTTCCACTTTTCCCCTTCTATTTGCCATGAAGTGATGGGACTGGATGTCATAATCTTAGTTTCAGAAACTCCTTGGCTTGACTTAAACTATCTTTGCATCTTCAACCAAACTAGAAAGTTATTGAGAAAGAGACTGCATCTCAATCCCTTCAAATACATCTAGCCCAGGGCCTCAACTTATTGGGCATTTGATCTTTATTTTATATCATGCTCTAATTGACTTTCTATCACAGGTACCCATAAGAGTCAGACAGCCTCATGTTCCACACAGACTTCTGTGTTGCTTTTCTCAGGCACAGAGGCCATGGCCAGATATCTTGGTATCTTCTAGTGAGAGGAACCAAATACCTTCAGTTTCCTTCCCACTGGGAGAGACAAAGTTCACAAAGTGTACATCCTCTCTTCTTTACTTCTTTCACAAGCAGAAAGTACATGCCCGGGGCTCCTTCTGTTCACCATCCCACGTTTGAGTCTTGGTACTCACTTGACTTCCCATGAAGGAGATTAATTAGCCATGAACCCAGCTTGTGCCCAGGCTCCCTGATTTGGGTTCAGTCATGGTAGTTTTAGGACTAACTAGAGACAATGCAATTGATTCAGAACATATGTGGGCTTCTCAGGAAATCCTCTGTAGAAGTCATCAATAATAATAATTAAGAAACTCTCCGCTTGTAGGTTGACATAAATATAATTATGTGAGTGATTTCGGCTTTAAACACAAATGTGCTTCCTGTTTGGGATCCCAAAACAATCTGTGAGCTATCCATCTAACTATTTCTCATAAAAGATGTCAGGAATAGTAAAATGCTTCAAAAAGATTTATGAAAAACTTGGACTTCAGGAAATGTGAAGAGTACATGCATGTTTATGTATTTTTTGTTCCCAAAACTTTAGAGTTAACAATCTATATATTTAATATGAGTCTGATAAAAATATCAATTGATTTTTTTAAGAAATAAGTATAAAAATAAGAATGGCTATCAAAGGCTGCAAATGGGACTAAAGAGACACTTAGACTAACCTAAATATTTAGGTGTGCTTTAATGCTGTAACAAATCTGTTTCATTCTGGTCTACGAATAGACAGAGAGTTGTTCAATAGGAGTCTCTCAAGAAACTACATATGTGTGTAGACATAATATATGATAAAGAAAGCATATCAATTCAGTGTAGACAAGAATAATAAGGAGTGTTTGGACAACTGACGAGCCATTTGGTTAAAAAAAAAAGATTAAGCTATACCTTCTAGCTCCCATTTACCTTAAATTAATTTTTGAAGTTAAATATGAGCACCACAAGAGTAGTGTTAGAAAACAGGGCAAGGCCTATATAAGAAAAGGTGACCCAAAGTTCTTGAAAGAAAAAAATATTAATCTGACTAAATAATAATTTGAAAGGATTTGTCATAAAACTATAATCTAAGTCAAAAGGTGAACACAAAATTAGAGACAATCATTTGCAGTATATGAAGAAAAAGGAGTTAATTTATGTGATGTATTAGGATGTTTTAAAATCTTGATGTATAAAATCACAAATCACCAAGAAAATGATTCAAATCTCAAGAGCAAACCGAAAAATGACATAACTGGGCAGTCTACACATCCAGGAATTGTGAACAATTCATGGAAACCACAAGCATGGAAAGATGGTCAGTCTCAACTATTAACTCAAAACTCTCAGCTACCACGTTTCCAAGATTACCAAAGATCAAGTGAACTGATAGTGCAGAATATTGTTAGAATAGTTGTAAAAGCATAAAGTGCTTCAGACTCTTAGTGAGGTTCTTTAAAATTATCTTTGAAACTGAATACGTTTTGATCAACAATGTTATGTTCAGAAACTGATTCTGTACCTTAAATTTATAGGAATTCAAAGTCTTTGGTAAAAGAATATACAATGTTGTTCTATTTGTGTATACTTACAGGGTCTTAATTAGGTAAATGACATCAACCTATAGACCACAAGAACTTATTGCAAGAGAAGTTCATTCCTCACTCATGTACTCAATATGGGTATCTTGATTGGTGGGGGCCACGCTCCCAATTGGCAACACCCACTCACATGGGAATCTATTAGACGATGTAGCCTACTTGTTCACTCAGAGGCAAAGGAAACAGATTTGACAAATAACTCTCCAACTCGATCCACAATAACTAATAGGAAACTAGTTAAAAAGACTACTTCTTGTTGTTTAGTTGCTAAGTTGTGTCCACCTCCTTATGATCTCATGGACTGTCACCTAACAGGTTTCTCTGTCCATGGGATTCTCCAGGCAAGAATACTGGAGTCTGTTGCCATTTCTTTCTTCAGAGAATCTTCCCAACCCAGGGATCAAACCCACATCTACTGCTTGGCAGGCAGATTCTTTACCACTGAATCACCAGGGAAGCCCTAAAAGGATTATATATCACAACTCTAAAATGAAGTAACATATATCTGTAAGAAAAGATCTATATTTGCATATACCAACATGGAATAATCTCCAAGATATGCTGTAACAAAAGCAAAGTAAAAAAGTGTATGAGTAGGATTAAGAAGAGTTAATTTAAATCATTACAAAATAAATTATTCTATTTAACTTGCTAAACAGATGAATGACAGAAAGATCATCAAAGCGATGTTAAGAATGGAGAGCAGAGCAGGAACCCTGTGGCCCTGAAGTACCCAGCATCTCTGACAGTGAGCTGAAACTCACTGTCGAGTTGGAGGAGAACAAGATGGCAGAGGAGTAGGTGGATGTGGAGTACATCTCTCTCCACGTATACATCGGGAATACCCCTTCAGACACACAAGTGCGTGCAGAACACCAGCTGAGAGCGGACAGGAGTACCTGACCAGAGGAAAAGAATATATAGACCCACACAAAACTCAGCAGGAGGAACTAGGAGGGAAACAGGAGTGTTAGCAGGCCTGAAACTGCCCTCGGCTGGTGGGGGAACTGAGGCAGGGGTCCGATCCCCACATCGGGGCAACTGTCTGAGTCAGAGGAGAAACATCTGAGGCTGAGAGTGAAACAGCTGATCTGTGGCAGCCTAAATGGAACGAGAATCAGAAAGTCCTTGCTGCAGCCACACATGCCCTGGACAGAGATGCAGGTCCATGGGAAGGTGCAGGACCTGGAGTTTAGGGATTGTGAAGTGTTCCCAGAGCAAGGGCTGCTACTAACTGTGGCCAGATGGATCGAGGGGAGATGAGGGAGGAAACTGTGGTGGGAAATGCCTGTGGAGGAAAGCTGAGCAGCCATGGAAGCAAGTCGATACTGCTGAGTCACACGTAGCAGGTAGAGCCCCCACCATAGCCTCTCTCCCCCAACACCCCACCATCTGCAGCTGAACAATAGAGAGACTGGCCCATCAAATGCCTGATGCACTGAACAACAGAGCAGGACCCCACCCAGATGCTTCTTTAACTGCCTGATGTGGAACTACAGAGCAGGGCCCCAGCCAGGGTGCCCCCTCTATGTGCTGGATGCACCAAACAACAGAGACAGACCCCAGGCAAGGGAGCCCTCTAAGTGCCTGAATGGGCAGAGCTACAGAGAAAGACTGGCCAAAGAGGCCTTCTAATCACCAGATAAAAGAGGCGAGAAAAAAAGACTCTGATAGTGCGGGCCAAAACTCCTGTGGCAGAGGCAGTCCATGTCGCTGCACACTTGGTGCAACCAGGGTCCCTGCAAGCCAAGCAGCTGCGCCACCTTCATGCTCAAACTCTCACTGGGGCAGAGCTGCCACAGGCAAAAAGAATCTTGTGTCTATGCATGCAGGGTTGCTTCGTTAATGTCTGACTCTTTGAGGCCCTGTGGACTGTGGCCGCCAGGCTTCTCTGTCAGGGAGGGGTTTTCCAGGCAAGAATACTGGAGCGTATTGGCCAATACTGGTTGCCATACCCTTCTAGAGCTCTATATTTCCTGCTGCCCTAGCTGCCAACTGCCCTGAGGACCTGGTGCTGTCAGAAATCCTGCGACCCAAGCAGGTGCACCACCTCCACACCTGGCCCTCACAGGGGCAAACCCAAGTCTCCCAGGGCAGCCTCAAGAGCAAACCCCAGGGATGACCCACATGCAGAGGTGGAAATAAAGCCACAGTTGAAACCCAGAGGCAGTGTGGATAAGGAAGGGGACCCAAAACCTTCCCACCAGCTGTACAAACTGCAGATTAAATCTACACAACCAACTAGGGAGACTCTGTCTATGGAATATATAAAAGGTCACTGAGAGCTCCCACAAAAGAAAACAATTAGTTATGATAGCTGGGACACTGGAGGCAAGAACACACAGGAGTAGGACCAGATTAAAATCTGAGCTGCCCCCACAGCCGGTCCAGAGATCAGCAGTGTTGGAGGTCATCCTAGGAAGGTGAGGTGGACTGTGACTCCCAGTGAGGGAAAGGATTCTGACAGCAGTGACTCAAGAAAAACATTTATTATTCTTAGT
>SJYC01017401.1:0-12342 GCA_006408675.1 Madoqua kirkii | reverse complement strand
GAGGAACAAAGAATTGATGCTTTTGAACTGTGGTGTTGGAGAAGGCTCTTGAGAGTCCCTTGAACTGCAAGGAGATCAAATCAGTCAATCCTGAAGGAAATCAGTCCTGAATATTCATTGGAAGGACTGATGGTGAAACTGAAACTCCAATAGTTTGGCCACCTGATGCGAAGAATTGACTCATTGGGAAAGACCCTGATACAAGGAAAGATGGAGGGCAGGAGAAGAAGGGGGCGACAGAGGATGAGATGGCATCACCAGCTCAACGGACATCAGTTTGAGCAAGGTCTGCGAGCTGGTGATGGACACGGAAGCCTGGTGTGCTGCAGTCCATAGGGTTGCAGAGTCAGACATGACTGAGCAACAGAACTGAACTGCATCTAAGGTCTAGTGCTTATGGTTAGTATACAGTCACCATCCTACAATTGGGTGGGGATTTTAGTTTCTGCAGAGCAACTCAAAGATATGTGTCATATTGTTACGTATATCCCTTTAGGAGGAACTAAGAGTCCTGTGGTTCTGTTTTATCACTGAACTATAGTTTAAGCTATCATTACTTTTTTTTTGCTTGATTGCTTTTCCTTTGTTTCTGCATTTCCTCACTTCTCTAATTAGTAACTACTTGAGTCTGCTCTGTGGAATTCTGCCTCCAAGGGAAGGCCTAGGAGACTAAAACGTTCTCTACAAACAAGAAACAGGACTTATGGAGGGGCTTTTGTACTTGGTAAGGCCCCACAGGGTCCTGCTCGGTTTCAACACGGTCGGTGACTTTAAGTCAAAACCAACAATCATTTACTGTTTCAAAAATCTTAGGGCCCTTATGAATTATGCTAAGTCTACTCTGTCTGTATTCTATAAATGGAATAACAAATGGACAGAAACGGTAGGGACCTAACAAAGAGAAGATATTAAGAAGAATACAAAGAAGAATTATACAAAAAAGCTCTTAATGGCCAGGATAAACACAATGATGTGGTCACTTACCTAGAGCCAGACATCCTGGAGTGTGAAGTCAAGTAGGCCTTAAGAAGCATCACAACAAACAAAGCTAGTAGAGGCGATGGAATTTCAGCTATTTCAGATCCTGAAAGATGATGCTGTTAAAGTGCTACACTCAATATGTAAGCAAATTTGGAAAACTTAGCAGTGGCCACAGGACTGGAGAAGGTCAATTTTCATTCCAATCCCAAAGAAGGCCAATGCCGAAGAATGTTCAAACTATCACACAATTGCACTCATTTCATATGCTAGCAAGGTAATGCTCAAAATCCTTCAAGTTACGCTTCAACAGTATGTGAACTGAGAACTTCCAGATGTACAAGCTGCAAGTGAAAAAGGCAGAGGAACTAGAGATCAAATTGTCAACAGTTGTTGGAACACAGAAAATGAGTTCTACAAAAACATCTACTTCTGCTTCACAGACTACACTAAAGCCTTTGACTGTGTGGATCACAACAAACTGTGGAAAATACTTAAAAGAGATGGGAATACCGGACCACCTTACCTGTCTCCCGAGAAACCTGTATGCAGGACAAGAAGTAACACTTAGAACTGGACCTGGAACAACGCACTGGTTCAAAGTTGAGAAAGGAGAACATCAAGGCTGTATAGTGTTACTTTGTTTGTTTAACTTACAGCAGAGTACATCATGCAAAATACCAGGCTGGATGAAGCACAAGCTAGAATCAAGATGGCCAGGAGAAATATCAATAACCTCAGATATGCAGATGACACCACTCTTATGGCAGAAAGCAAAGAGGAACCAAACAGCCTCTTATGAGGGTGAAACAGGAGAGCAAAAAAAGCTGGCTTAAAACTCAACATTCAAAAAACTAAGATCATGGCATCTAGTCCCATCACTTCATGGCAAATTGATGGGGAAGCAATGGAAACAGCAACAAATTTTATTTTCTTGGACTTCAACAAAATCACTGTGGATGGTGACAGCAGCCATGAAATTAAAAGATGCTTGCTCCTTGGAAGAAAAGCTAAGACAAACCTAGACAGCATATTGAAAAGCAGAGACATTACTTTGCCAACAAAAGTCCATATAGTCAAAGCTATGGTTTTTCCAGTTGTCACATACGGATGTGAGAGCCAGATCATAAAGAAGGCTGAGTGCTGAAGAACTGACGCTTTCGAACTGTGGTGTTAGTGAAGATTCTTGAGAGTCCCTTGGACAGCAAGGAGATCAAACCAGTCAATCTTAAAGGAAATCAACCCAGAGTATTCAATGGAAGGACTGATGCTGAAGCTGAAGCTCTAATACTTTGGCCACCTGATGTGAAGGGCTGACTCATTGGAAAAGACCCTGATTGGGAAAGATTGAAGGTAGGAGAAGGGGACAACACAGGATGACATGGGATCATATCACCAACTCAACAGACATCAGTTTGAACAAACTCCAGCAGATGGTAAAGGACAGGGAAGCCTGACGTGTTGCAGTCCATTGAGTCACAAAGAGCTGGACACAACTGAGCAACTGAACAACAGTACTCTGTCTGTGCTCTGTAAATGGAACAACAGAGCCTGGATGACAGCACATCCGTTTACATGGTTTACTGAATATTTTAAGTCCTGTGTTGAGACCTACAACTCAGAAAAAAAGATTCTTTTCAAAATATTGCTATTCATTGACAATGTACCTGGTCAGCTAAGAGTTCTAATGGAGATAGACCAAATTAATGTTGTTTTCATGCTTGCTAACACAACATCCATTCTGTAGCTCATGGTTCAAGGAGAAATTTTGACTTTCAGGTCTTATTAAAACAGGAGGGAAGGAAATAACCTCTAGAAGTATGACATAGCCCTTGAGGATAAGACACAAACTGGTCAGAACCAGCTAGGTCCAAGATGCAGAAGATTTGATTTTCATGAATCTTGAGCCTCATTATATGCTCACTGTAATATTAATACATTAGCATCTAAATGACATACCTACAGTATCATTGGTGTCATGACACTTTGGAGGCTAACCATAAAAGGTCAAAAAGTGAGCAGTGGCCCAATTCCTGGAAATCTCTGCCCCTTCCCCCAAATCCTCCCACTCCTTAAAACTAATCACACATTCTATCTGAGGAGAGCGTTTCTCCTAAGGCCATCCTCACCTTCTGAGATGGATTGTAGTCTGTCTATGATTGTGTATCTAGATAAATCCACTTCCTCTGTTCCTCACTGAATTCTTTCGCAATGAGACACAGAGAACCTGAGCTTCATTAAGTTCTGAGACCAGGCGTGTGATCTCAATTAAAAGACAGTGGGATCAGTCTCAATCTGGGTGTGCAGTTTCATTTTATTTAAGAAACACAGTTTGTAAAGCCATAGCTGCCATGCTACTTGCATTGCTGATTAAGGGACAGAATTTCTGTCAGGTGGGAGGCCCAGGTTTGATTCAGAATGTACTGCACATCCCTTTAGGGCTTCTCCGATGGCTCAGCAGTAAAGAATCCACCTGCAATGCAAGAGATGTAGGTGATACAGGTTCAGTCTCTGGGTCGGGAAGATCCCCTGGAGGAAGAAGTAGCAACCCACTCCAGTATTCTTGCCTGAGAAATCCCATGCACAGAGGGGCCTGGCGGGCTACAATTCAAAGGGTCGCAAAGAGTCAGACACGACTGAGCACACACACACACACAACTGCTGTAGCTAGTAATTCCTCTAATGGATCTGGACAAAGTCAAGTGAAAACCTTCTGGAAAGCACACTCATCATTCTAAATGCCATTAAGAATATTTGTGAGGAATTCTTTGGTGGTCCAGTGGTTAGGATTCTCATTGCCAAGGGCCTGGGTTCGATCCCTGGTCGGGGAACTAAAATCCCACAAGCCATGAGGCGTGATCAATAATAATAATTATTATTATTTGTGATTCATGGGAACAGGTCAAATACCAGGAGTCTGGGAGAGGTTTATTCCAACCTTCATGGATGACTTTGAGGGGTTCATGATAAAACTTGAACAGATAAGGAGTTACTTCTACAGATAAGCAAAGAATGTGGTTTTTTGAGATGGAATCTACTCCTGGTGAACATGCTATGAAGACTGCTGAAATGACAACAAAAGATTTAGAATACTGCATAAACTTAGTTGATAAAACAGTGGCAGGTTTTGAGAGGATGGACTCCAATTTTGAAAGAAATTCTACTGTGGGTAAAGTGCTATCGAAACAGCACTGCATAGTACAGAGAAGTCATCTGTAAAAGGAATGGTCCTTCATGTGGCAAAGTTCATTGTTCTCTTATTTTAAGAAGCTATCACTACCGCCCTAAGCTTTAGCAACCATCACCTCGACGGCCTGAAGGCTCACTCTGCAGCAGACCCTCCAACAGCAGAAAGATTACAACTCACTGAAGGCTCAGGTGTTGGTTAGCATTTTTTAGCAATAAAGTATTTTTTAACTAAGATATGTATATTTGGGGGCGTTTCTTGGTGGTCCAGGGTTAGGACTTTCACTGCCATGGTCCTGATTCAATCCCTGGTCAGGGAACTAAGATCCCACAAGCCTGAGAGTAGAGTTAAAAGAAGTGTATTTTTTAGACATAACGCTATTTCATACTTAGGAGACTACAGTATACTGTGTATATTTACAGTATATTATACAGTATATCATATAGTAAATTATATTTACTCATATCCAGTGGCATACAAAAATTCAGTTGACCCATTTTATTGCAGTATTCTTTTTATTGTGGTGCTCTGGAACCAAACTGCCTATAAATATCATTACAAAGATTTACTGAAAAAAATGAAGATTTAACCTAAAGATATGCAGTCCCCAATACTAAGATGAGAGCTTAAAAAAGGAATAATTATTATTATTCATATTTAATACAAAGTTTGAAATCTGCATTAAATTGTATTAGCCCAATTCCTGAGGTTTATTTAGAAAGGGTAGAGATAAGGAAACTATAATTAAAAAACTAAGAAATAATCCTTCAGAGGAAGTATGTGCTTCATAGGGTTATTGTAAAGAATAAACGAATCATTGCATGTAAAGTTTGAGCCGAGTGGCTGGTACATGGTATTGCTCAACAGAAATTATTATTGGAGAAAACCTTCTCCATTTTCTCATGTCCCTATTTTTCCCTCTTAAGGCAACATCATCAAAATTAGTTTGACTGTATTTAATACAAACATGTACAAAATTTAAAACATGGGTTTAGGTGGACTTCAGGAGTTGGTGAGGGACAGGGAGGCCTGGCATGCTGCAGTTCATGGGGTCGCAAATAGTCGGACACGACTGAGCGACTGAACTGAACTCATGCAGTTCACAAAGTGATTTTTACAATCACTATATAACTTAATACTTACAACAGTTCAATGAAGAAACAAAGGAAAACTAAAATTTGAGTGCCTATTACATGACAGCTACTATACTGAGAATTAACATGTAGTATTTCACTTAATTTGTTCAGGTAAGTTATTATTATCCTAATTTCACAGATAAGAGAATTAAGGTTCAGAAATACTTGGTAATTTGACCAACTTCACACAACAGCATTAAATTGAAGGGCTGAGATTTGAATTCTGTCTAGCTCCAAAGTTCATACTCTTATCACTAAAAACTATTTCCAGCCCTATAAGAGTTTATCATTCTCTTATTCAATTATTCTTTCATTCACTCCTTCACTCAATCAAACAAGTCAACAGTGCTGGCACAGTGCTATAAGCTACTGATATAAAAGTTAATAAAACAGCATCTGCCCTCATAGCCTAGAGGGTGTGTATGCCTGAAGGAGAGATGGATGAACACAAATCAACCAGAATACAATTAAGTAAGAATTCAATAATGGTAATATAAGCCAAATGCTACTGAAATATGGAGGGTAAATACTAGCTTGGAGGAATAAGAAAAAGTACCATAGAAGAAATAGTTTCACCTGAAATTTTTAAAATATGTGATTACACCTTGATAAACAGCATCTACACAAAAGCCTGAAGCTAACACCACACTTAAAGGTGAAATAATACTTTCCTCCTAAGGTTAGGAAATACACGAGGCTGTATATTGTCACCCTGCTTATTCAACATACATGCAGAATACAGCATGGGAAATGCCAGGCTGGATGAATCACAAGCTGGAATCAAAATTACCAGGAGATATATCAACAACCTCAGATATGCACATGATACCACCCTAATGGAAAAAGTGAAGAGGAACTAAAGAGACTCTTGGTGACAACGAAAGGGGAAAAATACAAAAGCTGGCTTTAAACTCAACATTCAAAAAGAACTAAGATCATGGCATTCAGTCCCATCACTTCATGGCAAATAGAAGCAGAAAAAGTGGAAACAGTGACAGATTTTATTTTCTTGGATTCCCAAATCACTGCAGACAGTGACTATAGCCGTGAAATTAAAAGATGCTTGCTCCTTGAAAGGAAAGCTATGACAAACCTAGGCAGTGTATTAAAAAGCAGAGACATCACTTTGCCAATAAAGGTCCATATAGTCAAAGCTACGGTTTTCCCAGTAGTCATGTACAGATGCGAGAGCTGGCTGAGTGCTGAAGAAATGATGCTTTTGAACTGCGGTGCTAGAAAAGACTAGAGAGTTCCTTGGACTGCAAGATTAACCCAGTCAATCCTGAAGGAAATCAACTCTGAATATTCTTTGGAAGGACTGATACTGAAGATGAAACTCCAATATATTGACCATCTGAAACAAAGAGCAGACTCATTGGAAAAGACCCTGATGCTGGGAAAGACTGAAGGCAAAAGAAGGGGGCAGCAGAGGATGAAAAGATTAAATAGCATCACCAACTCAATGGACGTGAATTTGAGCAAACTCCAGGAGACAGCAAAGGGCAGGGAAGCATGGAATGCTGCAGTCTATGGGATCGCAAAGAGTCAGAGATAACTTAGTGACTGAATGACAAGAAACAGGAACAAAGCAAGGAGGTCTGCTGTCATTATATTTAATATCAGCAGTTCTAGGCACTGTAATTAGCAAGAAAGAGGAACAAAACATATACAGATTGGAAAGGGAGAAATAAAACTATATTTGCAAATGACTTAATGTCTATATAGACAATCCCGAGGAATATACAAAAACACTCCTGAAATAATAAGGTCACAGGATATAAGATCAACACACAAAAATCAATCGATTTCTATATACAGTTGACCCTTGAACAACACAGGGGTTAGGGAAGCAGACACCCTGAGCAGTGGAAAATCCCTACATAACTTTACAGTCACCTGCCAGTATCCATGGCTCCATATGCTCCCATTCAACCGAAGTAAGAGTATGTAATGTTACAGTATGAATTTTTTTCTAAAAATCCATATATAAGTGGACCTGTATCATTCAAACCTGTGTTGTTTAAGGGTCAACTGTACTAACAAAAGATGGGCAGAAATCAAAATTTAAAACATATTACCATTTATAATCACTCTAAAAAATTAAATACTTAAGTATATACACTTACCAAAAACATGTACAGGGTCTGTATGCTCAAAGTTAAAAAATGCTGAAAGAAAGAGATCAAAGAAGACATAAATAAGCAGGCTTGTTCATTGACTGGAAGACTCAACATGATAAAAATGTCAATTCTCCCCAAATTAATATATAAGTTTAATGCGATTCCTATCAAAATCCTAGTAAGGCTTTTTGAAGACTTAAACAAATTTATTCTAAAATTTACATGGACAGGTACAGACTCTAAAACTGCTGAAACAATCTTGATAAAGAATAATAAGTGGAAGGAATTATTCTACCCAATATCAAGCTTATTACAAAGCTCTAGTCTTCAAGAGTGTGATACTGATACATAGATTAATGGAACAGAATAGAGAACCCCAAATTTAGGACCTACATAAATATTCTTAGGGCTTCCCAGGTGGCTCAGTGGTAAAAGAATCCACCTGTCAATGAAGGAGACACAGTTTGATTTTTTACAAAAATGAAAAAACAATTTAAAGGAAAAAGGAAAACCTTTTCAACAAATAGTGCTAGAGCAACTAAAAAGAAATTAATTAAACTTAAACTTCATACTTAATATAAATATTAAATCAAAATTATCAAGAACTTAAATGTAAAATATAAAACTCTTAGAAAAAAATATAGAAGAAAATCTTTGTGATCTAGAATCAGGCAAAGAGTTCTTAGACTTGACACCAAAACCTTGATTCCTAAAGGAAAAATCGATAAATTGGATCTCATCAAAATTAAAAACTTTTGTACAATAAAAGCCCAGGGGAAAGAATGGAAAGAAAAGCTACAGACAGACTGGGAGAAATTATTTGCAAACCACATATTCAACAAAGAACTAGTACTCTGAGTATACAAAGATCTATCAAAACTCAACAGTAAAAAATCAAACTACACAATCAGAAAATAAGGACAAGACAAAAGATCCTTCACCAAAAAGGGTATACAGTTGGCAAACAAACATGTGAAAAGATGTTTAACATGTTTAAAGATGTTTAACAGCTGCTGCTGCTGCTGCTAAGTCGCTTCAGTCAGGTCCAACTCTGTGCGACCCCATAGATGGAAGCCCACCAGGCTCTGCTGTCCCTGGGATTCTCCAGACAAGAACACTAGAGTGGGTTGCCATTTCCTTCTGCAATGCACGAAAGTGAAAAGTGAAATCACTCAGTAGTGTCTGACTCTTAGCGACCCCACGGACTGCAGCCCACCAGGCTCCTCCATCCATGGGATTTTCCAGGCAAGAGTACTGGAGTGGGCTGCCATTCCCTTCTCCGTTAATAGTCACTGCTGCTGCTGCTTAGTCACTTCAGTCGTGTCCAACTCTATGCAACCCCAGAGACGGCAGCCCATCAGCCATTAGGGAAACGTAAATCGAAACCACAAAGCAGTTTTTTTCATCTATCAGAATACAGAATATCATCTATCAGAATAGCTAAAATAAAAAGTAGTGACAACACCAAATACCCAAAAGCGTGCAAAGAAACTAGATCACTGGTACACTGCTGATGGGAATGTAAAATTTATTTTACTGCCACTCTGAAAAACAGCCAGTTTCTTAAAAAACTAATCATGCAACTACCATACAATCCAACAATTAGATTCCTGGACATATACCCCAGAGAAATGGAATCATGTTTATATAAAACTTGTACACAAATGCTCACAGCAGCTTTTCCCAAACTGGAATCAGCCCAGATGTCTTTGAACAGGTGAATGTTTAAACAAATGGTGGTATAGGCATATCAGAGAATAATTCTCAGCAATAAAAGGGAAACAAAATATTGATACATGCAACAATCTGAATGAATCTCCAGGAAATAATGCTGAGCGGAAAAAAAAAAAAAAAGGACAAGCCCTCAAAATTATATAGTATAGGATTCTATCTGAGGCTTCCTGGGTAGCTCAGCTGGTAAAGAACCTATCTGCAATGCAAGAGACCCTGGTTCAATTCCTGGGTTGGGAAGATCCCCTGGAGGAGGGCATGGCAACACACTCCAGTATTCTTGCCTGGAGAATCCCCATGGACAGAACAGCCTGGCAGGCTACAGTCTATGGGGTCACAAAGAGTCAGACATGACTGACTGACTAAACACAGCACAGCACAGGATTCTATTTATAAACCATGCGGGATCTTAGTTCCCCAACCAGGGGAACTAGATAATGTGGGGAACTAGAATCTGAACAAGTTTAGTGCTGTAGGCTCAAACAGCAGGTTCACCGTCATCAATGCCACTAGAAACAGGTTTCGATCAATGTATCAGTCACAGGTGAAAAACAGCACTGGGCAAAGTCAGGATAACAGAAGAGTTTTTGACTTGTTGAGGAACACAGAGCAGTTTAGACTGGCTAAAATAATAAGACAGTGGAAATCTAACTAGAAATCAAACTAGAATCACAGGTCACTCTTTGATAGTCCATAGAACATCACTGAACACTGTTGAACAGGAAAGTGACCAAAAGCAAAGTACAGCTCTTGACTCACTTTTTTTAAACTGGCTGCTATCAGTGAAGCTCAAGGAAAGCCAATACACTGCCAAGACTGGTGGGACACTGGAGGCTCCCAGGTGCAAAATTTAAGGAGGCCCTCACTCTCAAGTAGGGTTGTGCTTACACAACCCTAAGAGTGATACCTCCTTAAATTTTGCACTTGCACAACCCCTAGTATTCTTATTTTGTGAGCTAAGCACCTCATTCGCCTCATTCATAATAGCCAAAAAGCAGAAACAATCCAAATGGATAAAAAAGAATGTGCTTTATTCATGTAAGGGAATACAGAATATTTTTGGTGATAAAAAGAATGAAATACTAATACAAGCCACAACATGGATGAAACTTGAAAATACTATGCTGAATGAAAGAAGTCAGTCACAGAAGACTATATATTGATATTTTATGATTCCATTTGTATGAAATGTCCAGAATAGGTAAATCTACAGAGATAGAAGTAAATTAGTAGCTCCTAAGGGAGGGAGAGTTTGAGAAGGAGAAGAACTGCCTATGGATATACAGTTTCTTTGGGGGGGTGATAAAAATGTAATAAAATTGTTTGAAGTGACAGTTGCATAATTATGAACATACAGTTACTTTTGAATTATACACTTTAAATGAGCGAATTGTATGACATGTGAGTTATATCTTAATAAAATTTGTTTTTAAAGCAGATGTTTAGCAACTATCTATTGAAATAAAGCATAAAAAGGATGAAAGTCATTGTGAAATAAGAACTCTAAATTGAATTTTTTAAAAGTAGTTGTTGATTCTTCTCATGAGTTGCTGAGAGGAAGTACAGGAAAAACAACTCTAAATCAGACTTCTATACTTTGCCCAATTAAAGTCATAATCAGAGTTTGGTTCATAAAGATTTCCTACTCAGACTAACTTGCTAGCAGGCAATTTGTGACTTAAACAGTGGTCTTGACTTATAAAGCATATTCATGTATGTGTCTGCTATAAACCATCAATTTAAAAAAGATAAACAACTTACAAATATACTATATGGCACTGTCTCCAAAACAAAAATACATAGAATTTGGATAGCCTTTTCTATAGATATATTCTCTAAGGGGAAAGACTTAAAACTGAACCTCAAACTGAATTCTGCTTTCCCACTAATTCTCATTAAACATTAAAAAAAAGTGTTCATATTTTTAATATTGATAAACCAACTTAAACACTTTAGTGAAGATGTGATCAAATCAGTGACTGACTTGGCATTAATCTGGACATTAGAATTTATTCAGTATTATTTCTTCTGAGAACAATACTGTTTTACTAGCAGCTAAATACTTAAGTGGCAACCCAAGACGGGCAGGTCTTGGTGGAGAGGTCTGACAGAATGTGGTCCACTGGAGAAGGGAATGGCAAGCCACTTCAGTATTCTTGCCTTGAGAACCCCAGGAACAGTATGAAAAGGCAGTATGATAGGATACCAAAAGAGGAACTCCCTAGGTCATTAGGTGCCCAATATGCTACTGGAGATCAGAGGAGAAATAACTCCAGAAAGAACGAAGGGATGGTGCCAAAGCAAAAACAATACCCAGTTGTGGATGTGACTAGTGATAGAAGCAAGATCCAATGCTGTAAAGGGCAATTTTGCATAGGAACCTGGAATGTCAGGTCCATGAATCAAGGCAAATTGGAAGTGGTCAAACAAGAGATGGCAAGGGGGTATGTCAACATTCTAGGAGTCAGCAAACTAAAATGAATGAGAATGGGTGAATTTAACTCAAATGACCATTATATCTACTACTGCGAGCAGGAATCCCTCAGAAGAAATAAGAGTAGCCATTATGGTCAACAAAAGAGTCCGAAACGCAGTACTTGGATGCAGTCTCAAAAATGACAGAATGATCTGTTCGTCTCCAAGGCAAACCATTCAATATCACAGTAATCCAAGTCTATGCCCCAACCAGTAACACTGAAGAAGCTGAAGTTGAACGATTTTATGAAGACCTACAAGACCTTATAGAACTAACACCCAAAAAAGATGTCCTTTTCATTATAGGGGACTGATTGCAAAAATAGGGAGTCAAGAAACACCTGGAGTAACAGGCAAATTTGGCCTTGGAATGTGGAATGAAGCAGGGCAAAGACTAATAGAGTTTTGCCAAGAAAATGCACTGGTCATAGCAAACACTCTCTTCCAACAACACAAGAGAAGACTCTACACATGGACATCACCAGATGGTCAACACCGAAACCAGATTGATTATATTCTATGCAGCCAAAGATGGAGAAGCTCTATACAGTCAACAAAAACAAGACCAGAGCTGACTGTGGCTCAGATCATGAACTCCTTATTACCAAATTCAGACTTAAATTGAAGAAAGTAGGGAAAACCTCTAGACCATTCAGGTATGACCTAAATCAAATCCCTTATGATTATACAGTGGAAGTGAGAAATAGATTTAAGG
>SJYC01017400.1:0-14757 GCA_006408675.1 Madoqua kirkii | reverse complement strand
TCCCTGATGTTCAAGCTGGTTTTATAAAAGGCAGAGGAACCAAAGATCAAATTGCCAACATCCGCTGGATCATGGAAAAGCAAGAGAGTTCCAGAAAAACATCTATTTCTGCTTTATTGACTATGCCAAAGCCTTTGACTGTGTGGATCACAATAAACTGTGGAAAATTCTGAAAGAGATGGAAATACCAGACCACCTGACCTGCCTCTTGAGAAACCTATATGCAGGTCAGGAAGCAACAGTTAGAACTGGACATGGAACAACAGACTGGTTCCAAATAGGAAAAGGAGTATGTCAAGGCTGTATATTGTCACCCTGCTTATTCAACTTCTATGCAGAGTACATCATGAGAAACGCTGGACTGGAAGAAACACTGGACTGGAAGAAACACTGGATTGGAAGAAGCACAAGCTGGAATCAAGATCACTGGGAGAAATATCAATAATCTCAGATATGCAGATGACACCACCCTTATGGCAGAAAGTGAAGAGGAACTAAAAAACCTCTTGATGAAAGTGAAAGTGGAGAGTGAAAAAGTTGGCTTAAAGCTCAGCATTCAGAAAACAAAGATCATGGCATCCGGTCCCATTACTTCATGGGAAATAGATGAGGAAACAGTGGAAACAGTGTCAGGCTTTATTTTGGGGGGCTCCAAAATCACTTCAGATGGTGATTGCAGCCATGAAATTAGCTTACTCCTTGGAAAAGTTATGATCAACCTAGATAGCATATTGACAAGCAGAGACATTACTTTGCATACTAAGTTCCGACTGGTCAAGGCTATGGTTTTTCGTGTGGTCATGTATGGATGTGAAAGTTGGACTGTGAAGAAGGCTGAGTGCCGAAGAATTGATGCTTTTGAACTGTGGTGTTGGAGAAGACTCTTGAGAGTCCCTTGGATGGCAAGGAGATCCAACCAGTCCATTCTGAAGGAGATCAGCCCTGGGATTTCTTTGGAAGGACTGATGCTAAAGCTGAAACTCCAGTACTTTGGCCACGTTATGTGAAGAGTTGACTCATTGGAAAAGACTCTGACGCTGGGAGGGATTAGGGGGAGGAGGAGAAGGGGACGACGGAGGATGAGAGGGCTGGATGACATCACTGACTCGATGGACGCTGTCTGAATGAACTCCAGGAGTTGGTGATGGACAGGGAGGCCTGGCATGCTGTGATTCATGGAGTCGCAGAGTCGAACACGACTGAGTAGCTGAACTGAACTGAACTAGCCAGACTCATAAAGGAAAAAATAGAGAAGAATCAAATCAACAAAATTAGAAATGAAAAGGGAGAAGTTACAACAGACAGTGCAGAAATACAAAGGATTATAAGAGACTACTATGCACAACTATATGGCAATAAAATGGATAACCTGGAAGAAATGGACCAATTTTTAGGAAAGTTCAATCTTCCAAGACTGAACCAGGAAGAAATAGAAATAGTGAACAACCCAAGCACTGAATTTGAAACTGTGATCAAAAATCTTCCATAAAGCAAAAGTCCAGGACCACGTGGCTTCACAGGAGAATTATTTTTTTTAATGGAGGTTAATTACTTTGCAATATTTTATTGGTTTTGCCATACATCAACATGAATCCACCACAGGTATACATGTGTTCCGCATCCTGAACCCCCTTTCCCCCTCCCTCCCCATACTATCCCTCTGGGTCATCTCAGTGCACCAGTCCCAAGCATCCAGTCTTCTCTAAATGTTTGATAGAATTCTCCTTCACAGGAAGGAATTCTATTCTCCTGCTTTCACAGGAGAATTCTATCAAACATTTAGAGAAGAGCTAATATCTATCCTTCTAAAACTCTTTCAAAAAATTGCAGAGGAAGGAACACTTCCAAACACATTCTACAAGGCCACCATCACCCTGATACCAAAACCAAACAAAGACAACACAAGAAGAGAAAACTACAGGTCAATATCACTGATGAACATAGATGCAAAATTCCTAAACAAAATTTTAGCAAACTGATTTCAGCAACACATCAAGAAGCTCATACACCATGATGAAGTTGGTTTTTTTCCAGGAATACAAGGATTCTTCAATATATGCAAATCAATCAATGTGATATACCATATTAACAAATTGAAAGATAAAAACCATAGGATAATCTCAATAGATTCAGAAAAAGCTTTTGACAAAATTCTGCACCCATTTATGATTCAGTTCAGTTCAGTCACTCAGTTGTGTCTGACTCTTTGTGACCCCATGAACTGCAGCATGCCAGGCCTACCTGTCCATCACCAACTATTGGAGTCAACCCAAACCCACGTCCATCGAGTTGGTGATGCCATCCAACCATCTCATCCTCTGTCATCCCCTTCTCCTCCTGCTCTCAATCTTTCTCAGCATCAGGTTATTCTCAAATGAGTCAGCTCTTTGTGTCAGGTGGCCAAAGTATTGGAGTTTCAGCTTCAAAACCAGTCCTACAAATGAACATCCAGGGCTGATCTCCTTTAGGATGTACTGGTTGGACCTACTTGCAGTCCAAGGGACTCTCAAGAGTCTTCTTCAACACCACACTTAAAAAGCATTAATTCTTCGGTGCTCAGCTTTCTTCACAGTCCAACTCTTATATCCATGCATGACCACTGGAAAAACCATAGCCTTGACTAGACAGACCTTTGCTGACATAGTAATGTCTCTGCTTTTTAATATGCTGTCTGAGAAAGTGATGGCACCCCACTCCAGTACTCTTGCCTGGAAAATCCTATGGATGGAGGAGCCTGGAAGGCTGCAGTCCATGGGATCACAGAGAGTCAGACATGACTTCACTTTCATGCATTGGAGAAGGAAATGGAAACCCACTCCAGTGTTCTTGCCTGAAGAATCCCAGGGGACAGGGGGCTGCCGTCTATGGGGTCGCACAGAGTCGGACATGACTGAAGCAACTTAGCAGTAGCAGCAGCAGCAGGTTGCTCATAACTTTCCTTCCAAGGAGTAAGTGTCTTTTAATTTCATGGCTGCAATCACCATCTGCAGTGATTTTGGAGCCCCCCAAAATAAAGTCTGACACTGTTTCCACTGTTTCCCCATCTATTTCCCAAGAAGTGATGGGACTGGATGCCATGATCTTCATTACAGCAAAGGAAACACTAAAAAGATGAAAAGACAATGCTCAGAATAGGAGAACATAATAGGAAATGAAACAACTGACAAAGGATTAATTTCCAAAATATACAAGCAGCTCATACAACTCAACGTCAGAAAAACAAACAACCCAATAAAAAAGTGCGAAAAAGACCTAAACAGACATTTCTCCAAAGAAGACATATAGATTGGTAACAAACACATGAAAAGATGTGCAATATCACTCATTATTAGAGAAAAGCCATTCAAAACTACAATGAAATATCACCTCACATCGGTCAAATGGCCATCATCAAAAGGTCTACAAACAATAAATACTGGAGAGTGTGTGGAGTAAAGGGAACATTCTTGCACTGTTAGTGGAAATATAAACTGATGTAGCCACTGTGAAAGACAGTATGGAGATTCCTTAAAACACTAGAAATAAAATCACCATATGACCCAGCAATCCCACTCCTAGGCATATACCCTGAGGAAACCAAAATTGAAAAAGACACATGTATCCCATTGTTCAATGCAGCACTATTTACAATAGCTTGAACATGGAAGCAACCTAGATGTCTATCAACAGATGAATGAATAAAGAAGTTGTGGTACATATACATAATGGAATATTCAGTTCAGTTCAGTCACTCAGTTGTGTTCGACTCTTTGCGACCCCATGAATCTCAGCATGCCAGGCCTCCCTGTCCATCACCAACTCCCAGAGTTCACTCAGACTCACGTCCATTGAGTCGGTGATGCCATCCAGCCATCTCATCCTCTGTCGTCCCCTTCCCCTCCTGCCCGCAATCCCTCCCAGCACCAGAGTCTTTTCCAGTGAGTCATTACTCAGCCATAAAAAGGAACACATATGAGTCAGTTCTGATGAGGTGGATGTACTTCAAAACCTATTACACAGAGTGAAGTAAGTCAGAGAAAGATAAATATCATATTCTAATGCATATATACAGAATCTAGAAAAATGGTACTGAAGAATTTATTTACAGAACAACAATGGAGAAACAGACAAAAAGAATAGACTCATGCACATGAGGAGAGAAGAGAAGAAGGTGAGATATAAGGAAAGAGTAACATGGAAACTTACATTACCATATTTAAAATAGATAGCCAACGGGAATTTTCTCTGTGGTTCAGGAAACTCAAACAGGGGCTCTGTATCTATCTTGCGGGGAGGGGTGTAGAATGTGGCCTGAGATGGGATGGAGGTTCAAAAGGGAGGGGTATATGTACACTCTTGGCTGAATTATGTTGAGGTTTGACAGAAAACAACATAATTCTGTAAAGCAATCATTCTTCAATTAAAAAAAATTAAAAGAACCAAAAAAATGAAGAGATTAAAGTATGCTCATATGCTCCATAAGACTACATAAGACATTTGTAAATCTAGGGGAAATTTCCAAAACGTCTTCTTAAGAAGCAGAAAAATTGAATAGATCAATGATAATGAAATTAGAAAGATGATTAAAGGTATACTCAGGAAAACAGGTGTATCCGAGCAATGCAGTTTCATAGTTGAGTTCCATATAACCTTTAAAGAACACATGCTTAAAGAAAAATACATCATTATTAAACAAAAACACAAAGGTAAGAACATTTGTGAGGTACATTACTGCAGTTAAATGTTTTTCTGGATAAATATACAAAATGTTTGATAAAGAGATATTTATGGAATCAGGGTCTATCAATCCAAAAGGAAGGAAAAAATTTGCTTGTGTATCACATTACACTCCTGGGTTTACTTTTTCCTCTATTTTGAAAATAATTTGCACACAATCAGTTCAGTTCAGTTGCTCAGTCATGTCCAATTGAGCAATAGCCATTTGACTGGTGTGATCCCATGGCCTGCAGCCCACAAGGCCTCCCTGTCCATCACCAACTCCTGGAGTTTACTCAAACTCATGTCCATCATGTTGGTGATGGCATCCAACCATCTCATCCTCTGTCATACCCTTCCCCTCTGCACCCTCAGTCTTTCACAGCATCAGTTTTCTAGTGAGTCAGTTCTTCGAATCAGTGGCCAAAGTATTGGAGTTTCAGTTTCAACATCGGTCCTTCCAGTGAATATTCAGGACTGATTTCCATTAGGATGGACTGGTGGGATCTCCTTGCAGTCCAAGGGACTCTCAAGAGTCTTCTCCACCTCCACAGTTAAAAAGCATCAGTTCTTCTGTACTCAGCTTTCTTTATAGTCCAACTCTCACATCCATACATGACTACTGGAAAAACCATAGCCTTGACTAGATGGATCTTTGTTGGCAAAGTAATGTCTCTGCTTTTTAATGTGCTGTCTAGGTTTGTCATAATTTTTCTTCTAAGGAGCAAGTGTCTTTTAATTTCATGGCTGCAATCACCATCTGCAGTGATTTTGGAGCCCCCCAAAATAAAGTCTCTCACTGTTTCCCATCTATTTGTCATGAATTGATGGGACCAGATGTCATGATCTTCGTTTTCTGAATGTTGAGCTTTAAGCCAACTTTTTCACTCTCCTCTTTCATTTTCATCAAGAGGCTCTTTAGTTCTTTGCTTTCTGCCATAAGGGTGGTGTTATCTGTATATCTGAGGTTATTGATATTTCTCCCAGCAAATTTGATTCCAGCTTGTGCTTCATCTAGTCCAGCATTTCTCATGATGTACTCTGCATATAAGTTAAATAAGCAGGGTGACAACATGCAGCCTTGATGTATTCCTTTCCCTTTTGGAACCAGTCTGTTGTTCCATGTTCAGTTCTAACTGTTGCTTCTTAACCTGCATACAGATTTCTCAGGAGGCAGGTCAGGTGGTCTGGTATTTCCATTTCTTTCAGAATTTTCCACAGTTAGTGGTGAGCCACAGAGTCAAAGGCTTTGGCATAGTCAATAAAGCAGAAATAGATGTTTTTCTGGAACTCTCTTGCTTTTTCAATAATCCAGCAGATATTGGCAATTTGATCTCTGGTTCCTCTGCCTTTTCTAACTCCAGCTAGGACATTTGGAAGTTCATGGTTCACGTACTGTTGAAGCCTGGCTTGGAGAATTTTGAGCATTACTTTACTAGTGTATGAGTTGAGTGCAATTGTGTGGTAGTTTGAGCATATTTTTGGCATTGCCTTTCTTTGGGATTGGAATGAAAACTGACCTTTTCCAGTCCTGTGGCCACTGCTGAGTTTTCCAAATTTGCTGGATATTCAGTGAAGCACTTTCACAGCATCATCTTTCAGGATTTGAAATAACTCAACTGGAATTGCATGCAATAATAATTAAAAAAAGAATTAAGATAATGTAAATAGATAATATCTGTTCTTCCTAATTTTGAGCCCAGGCCTGTGTGCTGGAGTAGGTGAGTGAGTCTGGAAGACCTATAAGTATTATTATGTGTGGAAGGTAAATTTATTTGTTCCCTTCTAGTAACGATTTGGAGAAGGAAAATGCAACCCACTCCAGTGTTCTTGCCTGGAGAATCCCAGGGACGGGGGAGCCTGGTGGGCTGCCATCTATGGGGTCGCACAGAGTCGGACATAGCTGAAGTGACTTAGCAGTAGCAAACGATTTTACATTCTTCTTTAGTTATATAGCATTCACTTATTGTTGTTTAGTCGCTAAGTGTGTCCAACTCTTTGTGATCTTGTGGACTATTGCCAGTACTTCTCTGTCCATAGGATTTGCCAGCAAAAATATTGAAGTGTGTTGTCATTTTCTTCTCCAGGGGATCTTCTCAACTCAGGGACTGAACTCACATCTCCGGCTTGGCTGGAGGATTCTTTACCACTGAGCCAACTGGGTAGTTCAACCTTCATTTTCAGCTGGTCATATTGCCACCTTGGTGTGTGTGTGTCCAGTCATGTCTGATTCTTTGAGACACCATGGACTGTAGCCTGGCAGCCTCCTCTGTCCATGGAATTTTCTGGGCAAGAATACTGGAGTGGGTTGCCATTTCCTCTGCCAGGATATCAGACTATAATTTCCTGTTCCCTTTTATATAAATTATGGCCATTATTAAAGATATTTTCATTAAAATCAAGTTACATGCTTTGTGTCACTTTGGAGGATTCTTCTTAAAAGGAGGGACAAGATTTCTTCTTCCCTATTTTCCATTTTGCTGCCTGAAAGGCAGGCATTGTTAGCTGAAGGACACATAGCCATCTTTAATCATGTAGTTAAACCACATCCAAAAGATGGGAGATAGGGGAAGCCTGACCTTGATATCCTGGAGCTAATTTATAAAACCTGGAATAGATCATTTTGGACTGTTCTACAGAGTCCAAAGCTTTTGTCTTGTTTTATAGGGAAAGCATTTTCCTCCTGTATCACCAATAAGGTTGTTATGCTAAATCAGAGATCATATGAATGTGTATTTCCCCCCCCAATTCAGATTGCAAAATCAAGATAAAAACATGAAAGTAAGGCTAGGTCTGGAGAGAATTTAAAGAAATAATCTAAGAGTCAATTTTGTAATTTCAGATCTATTTAAGTAAATAGTGAAGGTGAATTCCATGAGGGCTGCTCGCCATGTGACTGGCGATGAAGAATTCTGAAAACCTGAAAGAAGCTACTCTTTCCCACAAAACAGACGATTCCACTGAGAAAAGTGTTTCTACATATTTTAAAGGAAAGACTATGCTTCCTCACAGTTTCTTCTTCACTTCAGGTATCTGACTGAATCTTATACACAAAACATCAAGAGCCAACTTTCTATCCTAGATTCAAAGACGAAATGTCAAGTAGAGACTGGATAAGCAGAGTATGAATCGTCCCAACATTTCATGGCAAATAAAAAGGGAAAAAATGGAAGTAGTGACAGATTTTTTTCCCCCTTTGGGCTCCAAAATCACTGCAGATGGTGACTGCAGCCATGATATTAAAATGCTTCTTGGAAGGAAAGCTATGATAGACAAAGACAGTGTATTAAAAAGCAGAGACATCACTTTGCTGACAAAGGTCTGTCTAGTCAAAGCTAAGGTTTTTCCAGTAGTCATGTATGGATGTGAGAGTTGGACCGTAAAGAAGCCTGAGGACCAAAGAATTGATGCTTTCTAATTGTGGTGTTGGAGAAGACTCTTGAGGGTCCCTTGGACTTCAAGGAGATCAAACCAGTCAGTCCTAAAGGAAATCAATGCTGAATATTCACTGGAAGGACTGATGCTGAAGCTCAAACTCCAATACCTTGGCCACCTGATGCAAAGAGCTGATTTACCGGAAAAGACCCCGATGGTGGGAAAGATTGAAGGGAAAAGGAGAGTGGGATGGCAGAGGATGAGATGGTTAGATAGTATTAACGACTCAAGGGACATAAATTTGAGCAAACTCCAGGAGATAGTGGAAGACAGAGGAGCTTGGTGTACAGCAGTCCATAGGGTCACAGTTGGACACGACTTAGTGACTGAGGAACAACAAAGCAGAGTATGTGCAGTAGATTGCTGGGGCTAATTTTGTATAGCACTTGAATATCACTTTGCATTTTTCCCTCATACTGTTAGCACCATATTGACTAGGGATATATTAAGGCTATAGACATTAATTTCTACAAAAATCCCCTGGTCAATAATGTGAAAATATTCAAAATAATAGATACTGGACTTTTCTACATTCCTGAGACTATGTTGAATGCTCAGATTTTTTATTTAATCCATATAATCATAAGAGTTAACTCTTATTGTTATTACCCTTATTTAGGTTGGGAATATTGTGATATAAAGCTGGGCTAGAGACCTAATCCAAATAATACAACAATACATAGCAAAGATATTATTCGGGGATTGGTATGACCCCAAATCCTCACTTTTACACTGTGTTGACACTTAAAGCATCTGTAAATAATGCATTGTGTAACAGGACAGTTAAGTTAGTGTGCAAAAGAGGCAAAAATCATGGACATAGTGAGGTGTAGCCTTGATGAAAAAGCATTTAGTCCTAAATGCTTCAAGTATTCAATGCCAGATGACACAGATGTTTCCAGAACCAAGTCTACAGACCAAGCACTGGAAAGCACATCACATACAATCTCAAGCTTGGACTCAGCACAGCCCAAACCCAAAGCCATTTCAGGACCAGAATTATAGAAGCACCTTTTAAATATGTGTTGAATAAATGAAGAAATAAGTGAAGGAATGAATAGATGAAAATCTGATGGCTGAACCTTCCCTGTCTCCTGTGTGTATTAATACCTTATTTATTATTATGACCATGACTAGGCCTCCCAAGAATGGGTTATTCATGAACCAAAAGTGTATAGATAAAGGACTTGTACCTGCCTTATTAGGCCAAAAGACATTCTTTGAAAGATGGTTGATATTTTTGTGGCCCTATAATTTATTGTGGCTGGAAACATTTGTCTTAAGTAGATACAGCTATGTGGAAATTTTCCTGAAATACTGGCAAAAACTCCTCTAACTATGAGGATATGTTTCGGAAAAGTTGGGAGCCTGTCAAATTAAATCATAGGTTAAATACTGTACTAGAAAAAAAAAGCAATTTTGCAGGCAAACTAGGGTGGCTTCTATAATAACATAAAAATAACTCAGTGTAAAGACTCATACTCTAAAATGAAAGTGGACAGGGTGTATATACCCTGTATAATTGTTTATATATAAAGGATATTCATATATGTAAAGTATTTGTATTGCTTCATATGTTTTGGTGGGTTTTGATTATCTGATTTTTATTATATTTCATAACCTAAAAAATAATGTATATCTGTCATGATATAAGTTAAATCTTTTAACAGTGAAAGAAAATAATTACCTTTCTCTAAGCAATTCTTTGCATTCAGAAGCCCTCATCCAAAGAGCTTGGAGGATCACTACATCATTTTACACAAGCCACATGCCCTCTAAGCTTGCTCCAGCCACCACATTCGTTTGCTTTCTTCCAGAGATCACATATTCCTCTTCTATGAGCTCATATGAACTATGTCCATGTGCACAGCCAGTCTGCCAGTCCTTTGAGAGCAGAATTTTACTTTTTTTCCCCCTCTGCTCAGCACTTAAAGCAGTGCCTTCATCCTAAATGGAATTAACACTTCCCTGTTTAAAATATGAAAAAAGGCTTCACCTTGCTCTCAGGTGCCAAGTGAGAGCCTGTTTGATTGTTCACAATGCAGAACCCCAGGGTTACTACTAGGTGGTTTCCTTTACTATCCTAAAACCTTTAGGAAGAAGGCAAAGAGAACTGTCTAAAGAGAAGGGATCCTGAGCCCCTAGGTGAAACTAAGCAGGACCCTGTGGGGCTCCTGGGCATGGAAGCTTTTCTGTGTTCCCTGTTCCTTGTTTTAGGGAACACAGTCCAGTCTCCAAGACCTTCCCTGAGTCCCATGATGCAGATTCAAACAGTTGCTAATCAGAGAAGAGGTGGGGAATGCAAAGACAAGAGAGGAGCCAGCCACCAAGAAAGGATAGTGCAGCTCTGGGGCAGGGTCCTGGGTTCTGCCTCAAGGGAACAATATTTGAACTCTTTACAGACCTGAAGTGTTAGTTTTTCAGTCATGTATGACTCTTTGTGACCCCATGGACTATAGCCCGCCAGACTCCTCTGTCCATGGGATTTCCCACGTGAGAATACTAGAGTGGGTTGTTGTTTCCTTCTCCAGGGGATCTTCCTGACACAGGGATCAAACCTGGGTCTTCTGCATTGCAGGCAGATTCTTTACCATCTGAGCCACCAAGGAATGATCTTATAGAAGTGTCACACGAGTGTATGTTCCCCGGTTCTTTGTCTCATCACAACAAAGATTTGGAGCAACGGACATTAGAGCCCTCGGCACGTCACAGCTCTCAGGTCTCGGACAAACCGTGTTATAGCTTTTAGACAAATCAGTGTTACAGCTCTATTTTATTTAGAAGATAGCAGGAGAATGGGAGAGAGAGAAAGAGCGCACGCATGTAGGGGGGAGAGAGAGAAAGAGTGCTCACACACACACGCAGGAGAGAAAGAGAGAGACAGAGAGACACGCACGTGGGAGAGGAAGAGAGAGAGAGAGAAAGAGCGCTTTGGCTCTTCCTTTTGTGTTTTCTTCCACCTGGGCCCGCCCTATGCAAACTGGGCTCAGCCAGGAGTGCTGTTTGTTCCACCTGAAGTCTTCACTCTGGTCTTCGGACCTTCCTTTGTTCTATTTTCATGGGCTTTTCCCTTCCTTGTCTTTTAGCCACCGCCATTTGGGACTCCGTTTCCCTATTCTACCTACCTAACAGAGGTAAAACCCCCAACAAATGGAAGATGAAGCAATCCTCATTTCAGAGACACCTGTCACGGTTTGATAGCCTATAGAAACAGAGGCTTCCCAGGTAGAGCTAGTGGTAAAGAACCAGCTTGCCAATGCAAGAGAGGTAAGAGAGGCAGGTTTGATCCCTGGGTCAGGAAGATCCTCTGGAGGAGGGCATGGAAATCCACCCCAGTATTCAAATAGTTATCATGTTAAAAACATATCAAACTTCCTTGGCTGCTTAAATGGCAGTGGAAGAAAAAATGAAATTACACTTCTGAAAATGATAAAAGTTGAAGGCTGAGAAACTGATGACCACCAAGAGCTGTGGGGCTTCCCTGATAGCTCAGCTGGTAAAGAATTCACTTGCAAGGCAGGAGACCCTGGTTGGATTCCTGGGTTGGGAAGATCCCCTGGAGAAGGGAAAGACTACCCACTCCAGTATTCTTGGGTTTCCCTGGTGGCTCTGCTGGTAAAGAATTTGCCTGCAATGCAGGAGACATGGGTTTGATCCCTGGGTTGGGAAGATCCCCTGGAAAAGGGAAAGGCTGCCCACTCCAGTATTCTGGCCTGGAGAATTCCATGGATTGTATAGTCCATGGGGTTGCAAAGAGTCGGACACGACTGAGTGACTTTCACTTCACTTTCACATTCTTGCCATAGGGTCACAAAGAGTCAGACTGGACTGAGACAACCAGAGATACCCCACCCCCACCCAACCCAAGGCAAGATTAAAGAGTGCAGACCCTGTACACAACCTAATCTTATCAGGAACCCCACCCTTGAACAGATGGATATAAAATGAAAGTGAAGGTGAAGTCAGTCTGTCTGACTCCTTGAGACCTCATGGACTGTAGCCTACCAGGTTTCTCCATCCATGGGATTTTCCAGGCAAGAATACTGGAGTGGGGTGCCATTTCCTCACCAAATCCTCCAGAACTGGGACACACAGTTCTTCCGGGCAGGAGCCTGCTGTGACCCTCTTTGCATAGGGAAGCAAGAGGTTGAGCCTTCAGCACAAAGGTTGAGGGATGCAGTCAGTTACATGACTTAGTGGGGAGGGGTGCAGGCCCTTTCTTCCTCCCTGAGGTCTCCAGGTGAGGTTTTCTGTGGCTTTGAACCCAACTGGGTGTCACAGGGCGAGAAAGCATGTGGCAGCATCCCAGCTCTACAGGTGGAGGAGTTGGTGCCTGGAACATGATGGAGAAGCAAACGGAGGAAGTCCAGGGCAGCACCTCCCCTCTTGTTGCTCTGGTTGCTCATTCACAATGGGAGTGGACTGAGCAGTAACAGTTACTTTTTGTCATAGAACCATTCTCAGCATTGAAACAGTTAATACATGTCAAGTGCTTTGAACAGTACCTGAAACATAGCAAACACTAAAAACATTAAATATTAATACTGGTTTTCCCTGCTCACCATTATGTTCCTGTGGTCTGACATCTATTTTCTAACATACTGTTTGTCTTGAACTTTTTTTTTAAATGAGTTTATCTGGACCTTCGACCTCTGGATAATGTCTTCATGTTGTCAAATTAATTAAATAAAGAGGCCATTAGACTGAGGTTATTGTAATGCCTTGGCAGTTTCATGAACAAACCAAAACCTAAGGCTGTAAATGCTTCAAGGATAAGAAGTTGAAACCCGAAGACAACCCATCACAAAAAGCCAAATGGACTTTCCCATGTAAGGCAACTGCTTACATTATAGCTGGTCAATTACTTTCCTTGCTTTACTTCTGTGTCTTTTCTATTAAAAGCTTTTCATGCTGCCCAGTTGAATCCATGTTTGCAGAAATAAACCTTTAAAATTTTCTAATTCCCATAGTTTATCTTTTAACAATACCTGTTTACCCATTATCCTTGCATCTCATCCCTCACTGCTTTCTGTGGACCGTAATCTCAGTCCATTATTCTGGCACAGACATTTACAGTCTATGCTTTTCCAAACTGAACAGCTTGTTTGCTGTTTAAGACCTTTCTGTGTAAGTTGGTTTCTTGGTAAGTTTTAAATAATTTAGTTAAAACTTCAAAATATAAGACAAATTATTACCCAGATGTTCAACACCCTTTCATCATTCTGTTTTTCATGCAGCCAGATAATTATAAAGACCTTTCATGTTCCTTCAATATAATATGCATTTTAAAAATATATTCACAAAGAAATTCATTCAATCTTCATGAGCACTTTTAGTGGTTGGCAGATGGGGCATAATTACCCCATTTTACACATAAAGAGATTGAGGTTCAAAAAGTTGAATGTTACTGCTTAACCACATGGCCAGTGGGCCTGACTGTGGAGTAGAATTAGGTCTCTTGAGTTCACTGGACCTTGTTGGATTCCTAATTTAAAGCTAGAATGAATCCTAGAGTCCATATTTTACTAATCATTGCACTGTTTATTTTTTTGGAATACTGACTATGTCTCTGGCACTAGACTAAACTGTGTACATAGTTTTTCTCAATACTGAGGCAGATAACCACTATAAGTAACTTGCAAAAGTTCTTGAAGTTGGTTAGTGGCAGAACTCGTACTCTAATTCAGATCTTCTCATGCCTAGGGAAAGATCTTTCTAACTTTGCTTATATAATCCACAGGTTCCTCATTACTCTTAGAGACGATGCAAGGTTTTATGTTCTACAAGTCCTCCCACTACTCCTTTTGTGTTTATTCTCTCTGCCACACAGTGAAATCTGGGCTATACATTTATATCATGTCTAATGACACCACTCTTATGGCAGAAAGTGAAGAGGAACTAATAAGCCTCTTATGAAAGTGAAAGAGGAAAGAAAAACACCAATACAGTATACTGACACATATATATGGAATTTAGAAAGATAGTAATGATGACCCTGTAAGTGAGACAACATAAGAGAAACAGAGGTATAGAATGAACTTTTGGACTCTGAGGGAGAGGGTGGGATGATTTGGGAGAACGGCACTGAAACATGTAAACTATCATATAGGAAATGAAGTGCCAGTCTGTGTTCAATGCAGGATACAGGATACTTGGAGCTGGTGTACGAGATGATCCGGGGAGTTGGTGTGGGGTGGGAGGTGGGAGGGGGCTTGGGGCTTCAGCATTGGGAAATCGTGTACATCTGTGGCTGATTCGTGTCAATGTATGGCAAAACCAATACAGTACTGTAAAATAGAATAAAGTATTAAAAAAAAAAAGAAAGTGAAAGAGGAGAGTGTAAAAGTTGGCTTAAAGCTCAACATTCAGAAAATAAAGATCATGGCATCTGGTCCCATCAATTCATGGCAAATAGATGGGGAAACAGTGGAAACAGTGTCAGACTTTATTTTTCGGGGCTCCAAAATCACTGCAGATGGTAAATGCAGCCAGGAAATTAAAAGACGCTTACTCCTTGGAAGAAAAGTTATGACTAACCTAGATAGCATGTTCAAAAGCAGAGACATTACTTTGCCAACAAAAGTCCATCTAGTCAGTTCAGTTCAGTTGCTCAGTCATGTCCGACTC
>SJYC01017399.1:0-33946 GCA_006408675.1 Madoqua kirkii | reverse complement strand
AGTGGACCACATTCTGTCAGACCTCTCCACCATGATCCACCTGTCTTGGGTGGACTCACGGTCATGGCTTAGTTTCATTGAGTTAGACAAGGCTGTGGTCCTAGTGTGATTAGATTGACTAGTTTTCTGTGAGTATGGTTTCAGTGTCTGCCCTCTGATACCCTCTCGCAACACCTACTGTCTTACTTGGGTTTCTCTTATCTTGGACGTGT
The DNA here is from genome assembly GCA_006408675.1 of Madoqua kirkii. Taxonomy (NCBI): domain Eukaryota; kingdom Metazoa; phylum Chordata; class Mammalia; order Artiodactyla; family Bovidae; genus Madoqua; species Madoqua kirkii. The sequence goes on along the minus strand of SJYC01017399.1, from coordinate 33,734 downwards.
GTTATCTCTTCACGGCTGCTCCAGCAAATCACAGCTGCTGCTCCTTACCTTGGACGAGGGTTATCTCCTCACAGCTGCCCCTCCTGACCTTGAATGTGGAGTAGCTCCTCTCGATATGACGTCTTTGCACAAGCAAAACTATAGGGACAGAAAACGAGTGAGTTATTATTGCCAGGGACTGGGAACTGACTAGTTTCAGACATGAAGAGATTTTGGAGGTGATGAAGCTCTTCTATATCTTGATGATGCTAGTAGTGTATAAATTTGTTAAAACGCAGGCTGTAAAATAAATGATAAATGTTTTATATGTAAATTATCGACTTATTTTTAAGAACTGAAAAATAGTATGGTGTGATATGCACACCAAACTAAGCCCTTTTATGAAACAACGAAAGAAAGAAAGAAAAAAACCAATGAAAAAGGGACATTAAAAAAAATTGAGATGAGAGTGAATAGCCATAATCGATCTTGTACGAATAGCCATACAAGAACGATCAGTTTGCAGATACCAGTGAAGAATAACCTCCCAATCCTTCATTCCCAACTCTGATGCAGCCTTAAGTCTACAGTGATTAGAACCAGTTTAAAGAGTACTTCCAGGGACTTCTCTGGTGGTCCAGTGGTTGAGAATCTGCCTTCCATTGCAGGGGACATGGGTTCAATCCCTGGTCGGGGAACTAAGATGCCACATTCCTCAGGACAACTAAACCCATGTGGCAACTACTGAGTCCTCATGTTGCAATGAAGACCCATTGCAACCCACTAAAAAAAAATTAAATTAAAATTCAGAATATTTCCAGGAGTAGGGGAGAGAATGGTACTAGCCTCTCCACTCATTGTAAATACACTTTACCTTTACTACTCTTGAGTTTCAAGGGCAAGATTTATTAATAGAAAGTGATTCATGGCTCAAAAATACTTTCAAAACTGCTAATCTCATCCACTGCTCTCTTATTTTTAGAAAGATTAAGAGATTCGTCTATGTTTACCTAGCTAGTAGCAGAGTTGACGCTTGAACAAGAGAGGCAAACTCAAATATCTATAGGACCAAGCATCCTAAATGAGTGACATGAACAGGAAGGACATTATAGCAAACAGGAGCATCCGTCGCCTCAAGGGGCCTGATCACTGCCATGCAGGTGTGCAGGCCCAGAGCCACCAGAACTTCTGAGTTTTGTTTGTTTGTTGTTGTTTTCCTCAAGAATCTTGGAATCTGTATTTTCTTATGAAATCTCTTGATTTTTAAAAGTTGTTAACCAGTTCTATTTTTGTTCACACAGTCTTAATAAATAAAAACCATCTGTCTGTTAGCGGGGCCTGGCTGCAAGCCCCTGGTTTGTGAGCCTTTGTCTGAACTCGACTCCAAGTCCGTTCTGTGTGTTCCTCACATCTGATGGTCATCAACCTCACTTGAGCTGTGAGCTCGGAAACCACAGAAGGAAAATGTAGAGCTGTTCTTTATCCTCAGAACCATCTGGGCAAATACCCTCAACATGAAATCAAATGGCTGAGCTTCCGTATGTAGGAAATCCCTCACTCTATGCCCTTTGTCCAGACACACCCAAACAGTCTACTTCTCCCGCCCACCATCAGACAAATCCTCACGTCTTACAAGGCAGCCTGCTCTTGATTGAAATGGCAAAGTTCCTGCCTAGGGAGACTATAAATCATGTTTTCTCTTTGAACGGAGTGCAGAGTAGTGTAAAGGGCAGAGGCGTGGGAATGAAACAACCCTTCACCAGTTACGTAACCTTGGATCATGTACCTACAAATTCTCAAAGCCCATTTTCCTCAATTATGACATGAGGACGGTGGTACTGAAAGGATGAAATTGTTATAAAGATTCAGTCATTACTATTTCAAGAAAAGTGTACTGTCATGTATGGCTTTTCTTGTCATTGATATGTTAATAATTATTACATTTTGATTATTATAATAATAGATATCATTATAAATACATGGGCCAGAGTCTAGGCTGTGACACATACCAGACCCAAATAACTGTGGGAAAGTTATAAAACCTCCCGAAGTTTGTTACCTCCTCCAGAAAATAAGAAATAAAATACCCAGCTCACAAAGCTCTTGCTCAGTCTTGTCAGTAATACAGTATCAAGAGGGATTAGCATAGTTTGTGGCCGATGGTATCCCTCGATAAATAATTGTTATGACTATATCACTGTTATAGATATATCCTAGTCAGTCTAACTCAACAATCTCAGTTATGTGCTTGAGGTCTCTTCTGCAAGGGATCAAGCTATGCAATCCTTTTGCAGGAAGTTAGGATGATGTCCAAGCACTTATTTCCCCAATAAGAGAAATAAATGTTGGCACGAGGCCTGGACATCCAACCTGCACAGAACGTTAGGAGAAGATCACTTTGGAGCATCTGTCTCTTTAATTCTGAAATTGAGCCAGTGTGTATTTCTCTAGCAAGATTCTGGAACTAGTAGGAAGGCCCCTGGAGACTCCTTAATCTCTCAAAGATACTAAACTGAATCCTTGCATAGATGTTCAGCTGAAACCTGAGGTAAAACCTGAAACCTGGGATAAAGTCCATTTAAACTTTTAAAACTCTCTGTGTGGGACTGGACAAAGCTCCTACATGTTTTATGGAACCCTAGACACTACTTAAACAACGAAGGCTCCCTGAGAGCCAGGCACAGCAGTGAGTTGTGAAAACACAGCCTGACAGATTCCATCCATTCATTTGGCACTCAATCTGCCACTGCCTCATGTCATCTCATGCAATGTTTCCTCAGTTGTCGACATGCCTTTTCATGAGACTACACTCTGTCTCCCCAGTTGGAGTACCAGTTCTGTTGAGTTCAGTCACTCAGTCGTGTCTGACTCTTCGCGACCCCATGAACTGCAGCACGCCAGGCCTCCCTGTCCATCACCAACTCCCAGAGTTCACTCGGACTCATGTCCATTGAGTCCGTTATGCCATATAGCCATCTCATCCTTGGTCATCCTCTTCTCCTCCTGCCTCCAATCCCTCCCAGCATCAGAGTCTTTTCCAATGAGTCAACTCTTCACATGAGGTGGCCAAAGTACTGGAGTTTCAGCTTCAGCTTTAGCATCATTCTTTCCAAAGAAATCCCAGGGCTGATCTCCTTCAGAATGGACTGGTTGGATCTCCTTGCAGTCCCAGGGACTCTCAAGAGTCTTCTCTAACACAAACCGTGGCTCCAGGGTCTTCATGATCATCAACATATATTAGAGTTTAAGAAAATTCCACGTTCCACCTTGATTTTCCATATGATTTCATCAGTTATAAATATATTATTGTTACACTAGCTTCTGCTTAGAGATGAAGAAAATCAAGCTCAGGAAAAAGTGACTTTCATGAAAGCACTATTTGAAAAAGTGGCAGGGCTAAGTTGTGACCCGGAACTGTCCAATGTCAAAGCCAATGCTTAAGCTACCTGGTGAGTCAACAGCCCTTGGGATGTGCCAAGATTTTCTTGTTTTGTTTTTTGGTAATGCTGAAGTAGCTTGGCTATAGTTTATTATAGTCATCTGATAACTGGGATGAATCTTATGTCTTTGGACTTAAATATCTAGATCCTCAGTTAAGGAGGTTGAATTGCTAGGATGAGCCCAAGGGAAAATGACCCACAGCCTCTGTTTTGCTAGATTTCATTTCATAATTTCCATAGTCTTAGCATTTTGCTGCCCATAGACCCTTCATATATGGAGCTCATGAGTCCCAGGTAAATACAGCATTGACATGTCTTCTATTTTTTATTTTATTATGTAAAATCACAGAAAATTATTCACAAAGATCATTGTAGAGAAAAAATATATCTAATGGAAATAGATGAGATAGACAAAGGCCAGGTTTGTTGATAGGAGCAACCAATTGAGTACCTATATGAGCTTCATGTGTGTGTGTGTTGTCTATGTGTGTGTGTCCACGCACACATGCTGTGCTATAGCTGGAGGCATTTCTTCCATTTGAATCCCACTGCCTACCTGTCAGAAGCTCTCAACATTAGTTTATCTAGCAGGATGGGAAGCCCCAGGATTAGCCATTAAATTATTCATTTTGCAGATTCACAGTGAATACCTTCTGTGAGTAAGGCATTTGCTAGAGATGAGGAATACAGAGATAAAAGATTCTACATTTCTGTCTTCAAAAGTTTCTGGTCAGAGTTGTCACAGTTTGTACTGGGTAACTAATTATGGGCAGAGGAATACAATATGACAGATGGACAGATTGAAACACAGAGAAAAGAATAGCCCTACCATGGTCACATAGGACACAGATCCGGGTCTGGAACACGAACTCCAGTCACCCATCCAAACCCAAGCCAACTGCCATGACAACATGCATTCTCTCAGATACTCAACAGAGATCTGTTGGAAGAATGCGCACACTTGGCAGCAGAGAGGGGAGGAGGCAGGAACAAGAGAAAAGACAAGGAAGTGAGGTCATCTATGCTTTTGAAGCTGAGCTTTTTGGCCCCCAACCTCAGTGCCACAGGAAGCTACTGGACAGATGTCAGGAAAGTGATGAGGCTTTAAAGGCAGAGGTTGGAGCCCCTCTTCAATAGACAGCTATATCTTTGAACAGTGTCTTTTTCATATATTCCTCCATATGACTAAGTTTTCAGAAATAAAACATAGCTTTTATTTACTGCATTCATTAGATTGTGATTTCATGCTCCCTACTCCTGAAAGAAAATTTGAGGAATTGGATAGTAAACCTTTTGAGAACTACCAAAATGCAAACATCAAGAGAATGAGGGAAATTGAGGGAGGGGAGAGGAGATAATCTTCCTAATTTCCTCCATGCTGGGCACTCGTACATTTCCTGAATGAATCATTTGGCTCCTCAGAGAAAAGAGATTTGGAAGGCTGTCTGCAGCCCAGAATTGTGCCAGGTCTGTGGCCACCTCTTTTCATCTTGCAAGGAAAAAAATGCCTTAGCACTTCATTGAGGGTGCAATGTTACTATTAAAAGAGGAACTGACAAGCTATTGAGTGAAGAACACTGAGGAGTTGGCTCAGCTCCCACAGAGCTCAAGCAAGCATTAGAAAAGAGGTGGCTGAATAAATTACTCCACATCTGTATCCTTCGTAGAAGCAGCTCAGTGATAGGGAGAGATAATTTTGTACCACTGTGTTTTATTCCTGAATTAATTGATGTCTTCATCTTTTCTTGTAGCTAGACAATAGTATCACAGAACTTAAAGGCCAACTGCTCATCATCACATTTTACATAAGGGAAAACTGAGGCAGTATCTAAAAAAGGCAGTATCTTACCCTCAGATATTCAAAAAGTTAGTGCCACAATTAGAACTAGAATGCAGATTTCCTCACTTGTGTTCCAATAAACTGAATTTTTATAATCTTAGGCCCCCAAAGCAGGGTCTAAGATTCTCAACATTTTATATTTTCTCTACTTTTCCACATGATTTACTACATGTAGAACCCACAAAGATACTTGCAAATGCAGGAGACATTAGAGACATGGGTTTGATCCCTGAGTCAGGAAGATCCCCCAAGAGGAGGGCATGGCAACCAACTCCAGTATTCTTGCCCGGAGAATCCCATGGACAGAAGAGCTTGGTAAGTTACAGTCCATGGGGTCGCAAAAAGTTGGACAGACTGAAGTGACTTAGCATGCATGCATACAAATATGATGATAGAAGTATCCATTTAAAACTATTTTTAGGTTGAAAGAAAACTTCAGGGATCACCTAGTCCAGTTCACTTAATTTCCTCATGATTGACTAGAGGTTTAGAAAGTAGAGACAAGTTGTATGAAGTCATACAGTCAATTAATGGCAGAATTTGGCTTTATAGCTAAAACATAGTATTCTGATCTTAAACAAGCATTGACTGATGGACAATGGTTCTTTCATCACAACCCAAATGCTGGAATATAATGTATTTATCATCCCATAGTTGCTTAATAGATGGAATGAGAAGTTTTAAGTCAGAAGATTTTCATTTGCCTCTTAAATGGTAATATCCTTGTATGAGTGTCTCTGAAAATATCAGATGAAATATTCTACCGGTCATTCTGGTTCTTCAGCATCTAGAATCTAATGACATTCAGAGGTTGGTCATATAGTACAGAACAAAGATAACAGAAAAAAAATAAGTTTGCAAGATAATAATAGATTAAATGTAGGATGTCCACACACTGGCAAAGTATAAAAGAGGAAGAAAAAGAAATGGTCTGGAAAACAAATCCCACTTTAATCAACATAGATTAGTATGAATCCTCATTTGACAATATAAAGATGATATGGATCAGATGATGCGGACTAAATTTTGTTTATAAAAGAAGGAAGCAAAAATATGCTGATGGAGAATATCTGAGAAGACTGGTTGAGATATATCTTAGTCAGTTTGAGCTCCTATTATAAAATAGCATCAACTGGGTGACTTAAAAAAAAAAAAACTAAATGTTTTAAAAAACGCTTTTCACAGTTCTGGAGGCTGAAAATCCTGAGGTCAAGTGGTTAGTGGATGTGTCTAGTGAGATCTCACTTGTTGGCTTGCAAACCGCCACCTCACATGGCAAAGAGAGAGAAAGAGGACTTTAATCCCTTCCTCTTCTCATAAAGACACTAATCCTATCATCCCCCACTGGGCCCCATTCCAATGACTTCACCTGAACATAATTATGGGCTTCCTATGTGGAGCTAGTGGTAAAAGAACCCACTCGCCTCTCCTCCCAGTGCAGGAGACACAATAGACCCTGGATTCTATCCCTGGGTCAGGAAGATCCCCTGGAGAAGGGCATGGCAACTGACTCCAGTATTCTTGCCTGAAGAATCCCATGGACAGAGGAAGCTGGCAGGTTATGATTCATAGCATTGCAGAGACTAGCACAAGACTGAAGCACCTTAGCACGCAGGTGCAAACATAATTACTTCCCAAAGCCCCCACCTCCAAATTCTATCACACTGAAGGTAAGAGTTTTAACACATATGCATCTGGTGGGGGAGATCCAAGCTTGTATTTCAGGAAGAATGGTGAGAACACATCCAGAAGTATACAAAGGACCCCCATGTGGCAGTGTGTGATCAGCTGGCATCATTAAAGAGGATAATGTGTAATGGGGCTGTGGCACCTTCTTCCGGTGGGATTCCCTGGGCACACAAATGGAAATGTTGCCCAAAGACATTAAGGATTCACTGGAGATGTACCTAGGGACCTAGGCTCAGTAGGAGCTGAAGGAAAACTTAGCAGGGACAAAAATTCTTCTGGGCAAAGCAAAATTTCATAGATTTAAAGGGCAAATGAAACCAAAGATCAGGCCTGGTGGAAATATGGCAGAGGGAAATCTCAGAGGAGAGGGAGTCGTGGTCAAAGCCTGAACGGCTGACCTTTAAGATTTTATAGACGGGGAAACTCATTTCAGGAGTAGAGCGGTTACAATGGTCTATATTAGAAAATGGTCTTGAAAAGTAGTGGAATGTGATGTCTGCTGGAGTGAGGGAGGTGAAGGAAAGTTAAAAGAAGAGAATGTGATGACTGATCAACACAGATAATGTTTCTTAAAATAATATTTGATGTAAGAATGGAGAGAGAGAGTGCGCTGCTTGACAAAAAGCTCAGTTGAACCATAGAGAGCTGAGACAGTGAGGGGCAGAGGTGTGGCCAAGGATGGCAGGAAACCAGTAGAAATTAACTGGTCTATGACCCCTCTATGGAAAAGAGATCTTGATGGCTGGATTCAATTCACTATAAGTCTGACCTTGTTAAGGCACATATAGTTTAGAAGGAGGCCTGGGGCACAAATGATATTGAATGTCAATGCAAATCTCTTCTTACAAAGACACAACACATCTCCTAAACTACATTGATTGGATAGAGTGATAATATTTAGTGTTTATTTTTCCTCTAGGTTTTAAACTCCAAAAGAGCAGAGGTGGCTACCTTTGCCTTGAAACATAATAGGTGTTCAACAAACTAACTACAAGTCAGTTGAACAAATGATACAAACAAGCATGAAAAAGAGTGACCTTTATCAAGCTAGACACTCTTTTAATGGTTCACACACATTAACTCATTCAATACTCAATATAATCCTAAAGGAAGAAATGTTGATTCTGAGCATAATATATGAGTTGACTTTATTAGAGAGAATCTTGTTTGAAATAAAGATGCTGATGGGTTGTGTGTAAAGCATTAATACACTCAGACCTATTTGTCTGTGATACACATGTATGTATTTATTACTTTATTTTAGATTGTTTGCAAGTCTAAAATCTAGAAAGAGAAATACATGAGAGGTATCTCATATAATTTTCTATTGGTATCTAAATAGAATTATGATGATTTTATTTTATAGTATGAAAACTCATTTGTGATTGGTTAATAAAAACTAAGTCACTATAAGCATATTTTATTTATTTTTTTATTAAATAGGTATATCAAAGTGACCTTGAGGAGTCTAGGGGAATCTTTCCTGCTGGGATAATGCTAGTACTAGGTGGAAGAGTCAAGCTCCATTGCCAGGCTGAGAGAGAAACTATGTTTTATCATGTCTGTTCAAGGGCATGGCTTAGTCATTATCAGCACATGCCTGTGTGGTGAGCACTTGAACCCCTTATTTATTTTGGATACAGCCTTGCCCTATTTTAATGAAACTACTGATTGATTATTCCTCAATTTTCTGTAGCAACCGTGAAGACAGTAAAAAACTGAACAGAAACACCTATACTTTATATATTGTGAACTGTGTTTATTGTTGCTTAATTCCAATAACTGGACACAGACTTAATGGTGTTAGATGCGGGCAGGCTGTTGAAAAGGAGGAAGATAAAGCTTATTTGAAACCCCATTTATTACCTGGAGTTTTGCAGTCTTTCCTCCTTGGTAAATTTGCTTTCCCCTCTAAAAGTCTCCATCCTTGAGACGTGCTTGAAATGAAAGCCAGTTCTTGCTAGACTTGCAAAATTGCATCGCAGGCAAGCAGAGCCCCTGGGAGAGGCCATCCCATCCATCAGACCCACTGGCTTTTGAAAGGGAAAGGCCTGAGGATAGTCAAAATGATGAATCCAGTGGCTGGCAGCAGCCAGGTTATAGATCCTAGAGGATGCCAGTGCATCTGTGGCAACACTTGGCATACAGCAATGCAAAGATCCTTCGAGATACTGATGCTGTGTGCACGTAGATAGGGTACAGATTGTTCTTTGCTTCCACAGGCATATCACTACATCTAAACGCAGGCAAAACAAAAGGGAGGAAGACAGCCAACACAAGAAGCTGGGTATTCGGAGAAGCAGTTTCTGGTTTGATGGCAGGGAAACCCAGCCTCAGGAGGATCTTTGTGCTTACCCTCTGTCCAGATAGGGATCTGCCTGTGACCCAGGTCAACCTGTTGATTCAATTGAATAGATTTACTGACCACCTACTATGTGGCAGGCACTGGCCTACTGCTGAAGATATGCTTGAACAAGACAGACGTGATCTCTCCTATCAGTGAGTGGAGTCTCCAGGGTTGGGATATATGAATGGACATTTACAATGCAGAGTAATATTATAGGACATCTGAACTGGGCAGTCAAAGAAATACAACTGATTAAATATAACCTGCTCACCTCTAGATATATTTTCCTGTATGGTCCCCAATTACACTCCAGTCTGTATTAGTTTCCTAGGATGATGTAACAATTGACCCCAAGATGGGTGTCTTATAAAAGAATTTATCACATTTTTGGAGGCTAGATGTCCAATATCAAGGTTTTGGCATCACTGTGTTTTCTCTGAAGTTTCTAAGGAAGAATCTTTTTCTTCCTTACATGTATACTCAGTTTCTCAGTAGTGTCCAACTCTTTGGGACCCCATGGACTGCAGCTGGCCAGGCTCCTCTAGCCATGGAATTTCCCAGGCAAGAATACTGGAGTGGATTGCCATTTCCTTCTTCAGGGGATCGTCCCGACTCAGAGACTGAAACTGCGACTGCTACATTGGCAGGTGGATTCTTTACCACTGAGCCATCTCCAGGCTTTTCTTGGCCTGTGGCTGCATTATTCCAGTCTCTGCCAGTGTTTTCCCAAGGTCTTCTTGTCTGTGTTTGTCCCTTTGTATATGATTTTTCCACTTCTCAGATTTAGTGTGTGTGTGTGCATGCTCTCAGTCGTATCTGACTTTTGTGCAGCCCCAGTGGATTTAGGGCCCACTCTAATCCAGTATAGCCTCATCTTAATGTAATTACATCTCCCAGGACCCTTTTTTTCAAATACATTTCCATTCTGAGGTTCCAAGGATTAAGACATGAACATATCTTTTGGCGGAGGATGGGGTGGTACGGCAAACAGTCTAATCCATTATACAGTTTAAGACTGTGTTTCATTCGTGCATAGCTTTTTTTTTTTCTTTCACTTTTTTCATTGTCTTTTCCCAGCTCTAACTAGAACTTTGGGCAATTCACCTGTACTGATATGCAACCCTCTTGAAGTATTTCGAACTTGGCTCTCAGATACATCTGTTTTTGTCCATGTGTGTGTATGTGTGATTGTGAGTGGAAAACTTCCTTCATTCTCAGATGAATTAGTGGCTCATGGGTTGCTAACATCCTGATCAGGTCTACCTCAGACCCCGGGTGAAGACCAGACACTAGCAAAGATTGATGAACAAAGCAAATAATGGAAACTGACAAGCTCATGTGGGCTTACCAAATGACAGACAATGGAAAGCAGTCCCTGAAGAAGAGGGTAAGGGGACCCCTACTTTATGTTAATATCCGTACTGCATACAGCCTTGTGAACTCCTGATTTTTAAAAAATCTACATCATTATTTGGGGAGATGACTCTCAACTTTTGGTGGAGAGGTGATCTACTACCTATCACAACACAATCCCCAAATGTTATTATGATAATGCAGGGAAGAAAGCAATATGTTTTCCGAGGGTCCTAGGCTACAGTCAGTCAGAACTTTCTCTTTTTAGGATGAATTTCCTCAGTATGCTAAATTCCACAGCTTGGACTACCCAAAGGTTTCTCCAAGATTTTAGCAAAATGCTCAAGGACTAACAATTCTATTTTCAGCCTTTCTTCTGAATTGGTTCCATATAAACCTAAAAGCAGAACTAAGTTCCAAGAATCATTGTCTAAGAAAAACCCAGTCATACCCAGCACTGGACTGGGATTCACTGTTTCATTATAAGGAGACATGTCTCTCTGCACAAAGAATCATAGAATTCCTTTCTCTCTTTTTTTCTCCTATAAAGCTGAAGTATTCCCTACATCTGAAGCCACACCATCGGTCCTATCTACATCACTTAGGACTCACATACATCAAGGGGGCAATTTTTTTAATATACACATATTCCTTGGTTTTCAAAATTTTCTGTATACCCCTTTGTGTTTACCAAAGACCTATACTTTTTGCTAACCAAAAGAAGTTCAGAGAAGAATTCTGCTTTTGTGAAAAAAAGAGAAAAATGAAAAAAACATTTAGCGTTTGTTTTGCAGGGAGTGTCACAGAGGCAACACATACTCTGAGCAGCACGAGTCGCTCCATCAGGCTCCTTCTGCAGTGACTACATTCAGCATCTAGCATCAGGCCGTCATAGCTGACTGTGTCTGTGAGCATCTGTGCTTTAGCTCCATTTATTTTGTGCATCTGTTAGCAAGAGGTGTCCTAAGGCAACCGCTTCTTCACTTTAGACATTTCAGTTTCAAAAAAGTTTCATAGGAATGCTCTGCTTTCAGAGAGCAGGGGATACCCATATTTTCAGGGGCTTCCCTGGTATCCCAGATGGTAAAGGGTTTGTCTGCAATTCAGGCAAACCGGGTTCGAACCCTGAGTTGGTAAAGAATCCACCTGAAATGCAGGAGACACAGGTTCATTCTCCGGGTCGGGATAATCCCCTGGAGAAGGAAATGGCAACCCACTTCAGTATTCTTGTCTGGGAAATCCCATGGACAGAGGAGCCTGGCAGGCTACAGTCCGTGGGGTCACAAGAGTCAGACACGACTTAGTGACGAAACCAACAAACCACCACCACTCATATTTTCACTATACTGGCTGGTCTTTCCCTAAGAGGAATCTCCCACCAGATGCTAGAAGAAAGAACATTTTCTCATTATCCTGAGATTGAAAGTCATTATAATTTTAAGGGTTTAATTTTCAGGCTTCAACTATTTTACTTTACAACCTTTTACCGTCTTCCCTCCAACAAATTGTCAGTTCCTCTTAAAAAAGGAATGGGACTTAAAGACCTCTATAGCATTTACTAGTATTTTGGTAATTGGGGGTGTGGAATGTTTACAAAGCACGTTTTCACCAGACTTTAAACAGCTCTGGAATATGAACGAAAAGCAAAGAAGCATTTGCCTTAAGTATGTTTTTTTGCTGAACTTGGAAAACTGACATCCCTGAGAATGACACCGACAGAAGCAAGCAGTCCTCCTAGTCCTGTTGCATTGTAGGCTTTATCTTAAGAGAAGAGCATGTAACAACAACCCTGATTTGGGTATCCAGGCCTCTGGTAGTAAGAGGGTTCTGTTATCATAAGTAGAGTTAGTACATGTCTCCATAATGAAGTAAATTGGTGCACAAGAGTTCTTCACTCTGATTACACATTAGAATCACTGGGGTGGGAAAAGCTTTTAAGACACACTGATGTCCTAGCCCCAACCACAGAGATTCTGACTTAACTGACTTGGGGTGGGATCCAGGAATGGGGATTGCTTAAAAATCACTTTCCAAGTGATTCTACCAGGCACCTGAAGCTGAGAAACATATGAGTAAAGCACCGTGCTTCTCCAACTTTAAACTCTGCCTGAATCACCTGAGAAGCTGATAAAACTGTAGATTTGACTCAGTAGGCCTGGATAAAAGTCTTGACACTCTGTATTTCTAACTGGCTCCCAGAACATGTCCATGGTGGGGGCCTGAGGACCATACCTGGAGTAACAGAGTGTGATGAAATTGGCAGTATCTTGAAAACTGAACAAACTGGAGTCTGAGAATCAAGTAGAATCAAGAATAAAGAGGAAATAAAACTTATTTCAGGGATGAATGGAGTGAATATGGCATGAAAGGCAGATGTCCAAGGGCTGGGTACTCAGTGGCTACACACATTCTGCTTCCATTTCATTTTCCTCCTCTCTACCATCCCAAGCACCTTCAACCTTCAGAAGGCAAAAGGAAAGAGCTGATGTCCTGTCTGGTTGCTATGGGAACATCATGCTTAAGAGAAAAAGAATGGAGGGTATCAGGACCCACAGTGGCTTATTGGCCATTGACCCATGTATCTTAAAAATGCCTCGACATTGAAGTTTTAAGGAGAATTATTTGCATATCTTAAATACAAAATCTACTCAAAGCCAGCCTCCTTGTCTTTCATTATACTGATCTTCTCATGTAGAATGCCCTCTCTCTTACAAATGAGAACAGTCAATTCTGTAGCTGCAGATCAAAGTCAGCTTTTAAACGTAGTTAGAGCAGTGGTCCCCAATCTCTGTGGCACCAGGGACTGGTTTCACGGAAGATAATTTTTTCCATGGACTAGGGCAGGTGTGGGGGTGGGGAGTGGTTTCAGGATGATTCAAGCACATTACATTTGTTGTGTATTTTATTTCTAATCTAATGCTACCACTGACAGGAAGTATCAGTCTGCACCCTGGAAGGCTGAGGATTGGGGACCCCTGGTAAGAAGTTGCTAGGCAGGTTATTTTAAAGGGTGTTGAGTGTATAGGTTATAATAGTTGGTCCAGTGAGAAGGATATGCCAAACGTACCTGGAAAGGATGCTTTGCATACCCTTCCCTGAATTTCATTGAACAGGTAGTTTGAACAATATGTAAACTTTAGATAAGTCATTCTAATTGGGTAGATACCTTAATTTAGCAGGACCTAGCCTATACTTGCTAAAAAGAGTGCCCAACACCAAAAATTTTTTATGCACCTTTATTTAAAATAATGTACATTAGGAACCATGGTATCTATACAAATGTGAGAAAATAAGTAACTTTAAAAATGGAAATTTAAACCCAATGGAAAGATGCTAACTCTAAGGCCTGAGAGATCAACTGTTTTCCTTGCTGCTGCTTCTGTTTCTATAATTACGCTGAGATCAAACACATCAAATGTTGGGAAGAAGGGAAACATCTCCTCTTTAGGAAAAAAAAAACAAAACAAAACTGCTTTGTATTTTGTGATGCTTTTGGTCTTTGCTAAGATGCTGGTCTTTAAAGTGCCTTGCAGCCTTGCCCCGACCCTGACCTTCCACCCTACACACATGCTAACGTTTAGCCACAGACTGGGCTTGTTCACCTCCTTCTCTAGAAATGGACTTGAATGACTTGCTGTCTGAGCACCAGGTCACCACATGGAATGCTCTCACCATCCATCTTTAACCTTCTCTCTAGGGAAAGCTTTCTGCTTCTCTTATCTCTGGCTTCTTAACTTTCCAAAGAATCACCTCAAGACTGAGGGTGTGGTACGTGATGTGGGCTTGTTGCTATGGTGCTAGCAGCTGAGATAGCATGCCTGCTTTCTTGAGAAAGAAAAAGCCATAGATCTTGAACACGAGCATTCATCTCTGTTCCCTCTGCCTCCGTCGCCAAAACCTGCCTTCCTCCCTTCTCCTTTCCCATCCATATGTTTGTGCTCTTTGTGGTGGATATAGGCATTCTTGTAGGCTGAAAATGTTTAACAAAAATCTGCTGCAAACTGGATTTCTATCAAACTCCTTTGCCCTGTGTCTCCTGAGCATTATGAAACCAGCCTCAGCATTAACTTAAGCTCCAAAGACTGTACTTTGAAGAGCTTCTGACAGTTGTTTTCATGTATATATTTCTATATAAATACTAAGCAATTTCTAAGTATCTTCTCCAGCAAAAAGATATATGTATCAATATATATGTCAAAAAATCTACTGTCTTTTACCTTGAATAGAAATGATTTAACTTTTTATGTTAGCATGCTGGTATTTTTAATAGAAATTATATCTTGGAGCCAGGTTGTGAGAAAATAGACCTGAGCAATAAAGAACTAGCTAGATATTGATTTTGGCTCAGCCACTAAGACATAGTCATCCATTTGTCCACTCATTCAACAACTACTGTTTAAACACCTACTATGTGTTCAGTACAGATCTAAGCACTAGGGATACAGTGGTAAACAAAAAAGTCTCTGCTTCAAGGAGCTGTCATTCTCAAGTAGAGGCAAACTATAAACCAGTGGTTCTCAAATTTTGGAAAGAATCTAAAACATAGCTTTCTAAACACTTCACCTAGAGATTATGATCTCCTAGGGCTGGAATTTGCATTTCTAGTAAGTTTCCTGGCTCCATGGACCACACTTTGAGAGCAACATAAATATATTGATGTAAACAAATCAACAGGTAAATGCGTAATATAATGCCAGCTAGTGATAACTGCCATGAAGAAAAATAATTCAAGGAAAGGGACAGAATGATGCAGGGAGGTGGGTGCTGATACTTTAGGTCAGAACACCAGAAAAGGCATTTTACTTGGCAGAGACCTGAAGTTATTAGGTTTCTCACAAGAGCATCACATGACCAGTGGCAGCACAGGCAGAAACCCTGGCAGGAAGTACCCTGGCTTGGCTGTAGTCATCCCATCCGTTGTGTTCTCAGGGTGACATATGTGCCTGTCACTGCATGTATCCTGGTGTATGGCTGGATCCATTTTGTGTTTAGAACTTTGTGGCAGGAACAGTGCCATTTTCGTTCTTGAATCCCCGAAATCCTACTAAGGAGAAGCTGCTCATTAAATGAGCCAGGCCCCACTGGAATGGCTTCATAGCAATTATCTCATTTCATCCTCATATAAACTACCCAAAGCAGGACCTGTTATCATCTTCATTTTACAGATGAAGGAACTGAGCCACGGAGAGGTTAAATAATTTGCTTAGGAACACAGAGGTAGGAAGTAGCAGTACCAGGATTTGAGCACATCTCTCATAGAAACTGGAGGGATAAATGAATGAATGGATGTGGAATGAATGTTAAAACTGAGCCAAGAAGAGCTATCAACTGGCTTCTGTATGTTAACATAGGATCTGTGACCAGTTGGAGCTGGAATGCCGATGTTTGCCCAGTAGATGAGGAGGACCCTAGTAGATCAGAGGAGTAGCCCAGGTGAGGGAGGGTGTAAGGGGGCCAGGTCTAGAAGGAATACCCTCAGATGTGTGTTAAAGAGGCTTGCTTGGGCAGGTACAGGTTCCCTCCATTGTGAAAGCAGGATGTGCCATTGGTAGCTGGAGGGCAGGAGAAAATGCACTCAGCAAACCCCTTCCTCTCAAGGGATCCTGACAAGTTGTGTTTTAATCTAATTAATACATTCAGGAAGCTGGGCCATGAGAAATGTGATTATTTAATTGTTTTGTTCAAAGAGTATGAAGCAGGCTATTAGTCTGGGGTCATGACTCTAAGGTTCATTTCAGGTTGTTACCTAGGAGGGTTTTGGAACAAGAGTGGCTGATTGATTCTTTCCCTGCTGTTATCCTCATTAATTTACAAAGATTCATTGTGTTGGTGCTAATGTGCAGAGCCTGGAATGAAATGTAAAACAGATTCAGACTGATAAGAACTGATTCATATCTGCTATTCTATCTTGTTTCTTCCCCTGAATATTCCCTTCTAAAGATTTTCAGGTACATGAATTTCTAGCTTGATTATAATCAACTCTTTTTCCACATGACAAATATTGTCTCTAAGAGTAAGCACTGAGCAGGAAGTAGACATAGGACATTTTAATTTCAGCCCAGCAAAACCTTGGCTTTGCTATTATTCTCCCTATAACCCCAGAGAAATTACCTAACCTTTGTTGCTCAGATTCCTCTTCTGGAAATCCAGATAATAAAATGCAAGTCTGAACACTTTCAACACACACCCCGATTAACATTTCTAAATGACTCCCATGACCTGGAAGTCATGTCATGGTTCAAGCTTGATGCTTCCCAAGCCTTCATGATCTGGCCTCAACTTTTTTCCCAATCTCATTCTGCCACTGACTGGCAAGTATTTTTTGTTCTGTTGTATTAAATGGTGCTCTGTGTTTAAGCTACTTTTTCTCAGGCAAATCTTGCCCTACCTGTGTGTGCTCAGTCATGTCTGACTCTTTGTGACCCCTGGTAGGACAAGGTGCCTCTGTCCTTGGGATCATCCCAGCAGGAACACTGGAGTGAGTTGCCATTGCCTTCTCCAGAGGATCTTCCCGACCCAGGGATCGAACTGATGTCTCCCGTGTTGGATGAGACTTCTTTTATGGCTGAGCCATTGGGAAGCCCTAGTTGCCAAAATCTTTTTCTTCATTTAAACTGTCATCAGTTTTGTGAAGCTTTTCTGGCTCCCATAGACAAATTGCACAACATCTTAAGTGCATTCTTGGTTCCTCCATTAACACTTGCCATGCTTTATTGTAATTATTTGTCTAAATGCATATTTCATTGTCATTTTTATCAGTGTGTGTGTATACACCCTCCACTCCACTGTGAACTTGAAGACACAGAAGCAGGTCAGAGCTTAGGCAGTCCTATATGCCAAATAACTAACAACTGACTGCAGTAACAGTAATTTAACATATGTTGATTCAGGAATAAATGAAACAATATATCAGTCCTGTTTGACATCTTAGATTATGATGACGAAAGTGAAGTCGCTAAGTGGTGTCTGACTCTTTGCGACCCCATGGATTGCAGCCTGCCAGGCTCCTCTGTCCATGGGATTTTCCAGGCAACAATACTGAAGTGGGCTGCCATTTCCTTCTCCAGGGGATCTTCCCAACCCAGGGATCAAACCCAGGTCTCCCGCATTGTAGGCAGATACTTTTACCATCTGAGCCACCAAAGAACATATACTAAATACTAACGCTCTTTTTAAACCCCAAACTGCACAACAGAGTGCCTGTGTAAGGAATCACTTATTGAAGTGTCCCCCAAACATTTTCTAACTCTATTTTGATCATGTAGTCTTAAATATTTTCTGTTTTATGTCAGAAACAATCACACATTCATTCAACCAATAAATATATCTGCCAAGCTACATAGCAGACACTGCAGAGTGGAAATAACAGAAAAGTTGCCCCAGCCTTGTGGATATCAGTCACAGTGGATGAGACTGGAGAAATTCCCTCAGGTTTGGGCTGAGTGATTTCTCACTTCAGTGCCTGTCCTGTCCTGCCTTCTCCCTTGGACTCTCTCCTGGGTCTGATGCTTTGATCCATGGTTGGTTAGATCTTGTACCTGAACCTTTCCTTTGATCCATGGTTGGCTCGACCTTGCACCTGAACCTTTTGTTTCTTTGCTTGCCAGTGATGGCTGCAGGCTCTTCTTTCACAACGCCCCCACCTCTACCCCCACCCCTCAGCTGGGGTGGATAGCAGACTGTTTTCTGGACTGATTGGCCAATAAATAAATAAATTCTAGCTACTGGGGCTATAGAGAAAAATGCAGAATGAACCGGTTCTTCAGAGGTTTCAGCCTGGGACATTGTTGGTCTAGGATCATTGATTGCATTTTATCCTTTCCCTTTCAACTCCCACATAGTACCAAAATCCAATCAAGGTATTTGCTGTAAAATGTTTTGAATTTCCCTTAATGAATAGTAAAAAAACCCAGCAAGAAAAACAGTGAGAAAAGCAACCTGAACACCCCTCCCCCATGCCCCCCCTTCCAGGTCTCTAGTTTTTGATCTGCAAGAGATGCTTTGTTTCTGTGATCACAAGTAACTGCTATGAATTTCTTCACTCAGAATTGTCCAATTCAGCAACTCACCAGCCTTAACTACTCTGGCTATGGAAGCCTCTGGCTATAGTGGGCTTTTTTTTTTTTTATGGTGTCTGACTCTTTGCGACCCCATGGATTGCAGCCTGCCAGGCTCCTCTGTCCATGGGATTTTCCAGGCAACAATACTGAAGTGGGCTGCCATTTCCTTCTCCAGGGGATCTTCCCAACCCAGGGATCAAACCCAGGTCTCCCGCATTGTAGGCAGATACTTTTACCATCTGAGCCACCAAAGAACATATACTAAATACTAACGCTCTTTTTAAACCCCAAACTGCACAACAGAGTGCCTGTGTAAGGAATCACTTATTGAAGTGTCCCCCAAACATTTTCTAACTCTATTTTGATCATGTAGTCTTAAATATTTTCTGTTTTATGTCAGAAACAATCACACATTCATTCAACCAATAAATATATCTGCCAAGCTACATAGCAGACACTGCAGAGTGGAAATAACAGAAAAGTTGCCCCAGCCTTGTGGATATCAGTCACAGTGGATGAGACTGGAGAAATTCCCTCAGGTTTGGGCTGAGTGATTTCTCACTTCAGTGCCTGTCCTGTCCTGCCTTCTCCCTTGGACTCTCTCCTGGGTCTGATGCTTTGATCCATGGTTGGTTAGATCTTGTACCTGAACCTTTCCTTTGATCCATGGTTGGCTCGACCTTGCACCTGAACCTTTTGTTTCTTTGCTTGCCAGTGATGGCTGCAGGCTCTTCTTTCACAACGCCCCCACCTCTACCCCCACCCTCAGCTGGGGTGGATAGCAGACTGTTTTCTGGACTGATTGGCCAATAAATAAATAAATTCTAGCTACTGGGGCTATAGAGAAAAATGCAGAATGAACCGGTTCTTCAGAGGTTTCAGCCTGGGACATTGTTGGTCTAGGATCATTGATTGCATTTTATCCTTTCCCTTTCAACTCCCACATAGTACCAAAATCCAATCAAGGTATTTGCTGTAAAATGTTTTGAATTTCCCTTAATGAATAGTAAAAAAACCCAGCAAGAAAAACAGTGAGAAAAGCAACCTGAACACCCCTCCCCCATGCCCCCCCTTCCAGGTCTCTAGTTTTTGATCTGCAAGAGATGCTTTGTTTCTGTGATCACAAGTAACTGCTATGAATTTCTTCACTCAGAATTGTCCAATTCAGCAACTCACCAGCCTTAACTACTCTGGCTATGGAAGCCTCTGGCTATAGTGGGCTTTTTTTTTTTTTTGTCAGTGGCAGCCTCTAACAAAGTGGTTTCTGATGATGATTTTGTGAAAAGTGGTCTGTCTTTCATTGCCTCACTCTCGCCTCTGCTCTCCCTCATCACCTCTATTAGAAAGTTATGGAGAGATGGAGGTAGGGAGAGATGAGGGGTCAAATCTGTTACTTTTTATAGAGGTGGAGTGAGAATAATTTCCTGTGAAAGCCAAGGACATTCTTTCATTAGTTTTGCTTCCTGTTCTGGGTCTTATATGCTTGGTGATTTTCTTTCTTCCTTTTTTTTCCTTTTGGAACTTCTATGAGCCAGTTTCCTGTGCCTGAGGCTGGTGAGTGATAGAGTTTTATGAGTCTGGCCCACCTACTCGGCAGTGAGCCTGGGGATAGGGATGAATGAATAGAAGTGAGCCGTCTAAGTCATCCCTAAATATTTTGGATAGGAGTTCAAAAGACAAGTCTCAAATAAATATTCTGGGAAGCAGCCAATCACAGAATTTTAGGGTTCAGGAAGGCTCAGTGCAGGGGAATATACTTCAACTTCCTGCCCCTTGGATTTCAAGTCAATCTTCCAAAATTTGCTCATTTGTACATTAATCAGTGTTAAAGAGTCGGCTGTGTGCTGCACTCTGTTCTAGGTGCGGGATGGATCAGGCAATGACCAGAAACACAACTCAGATGGATTTAAGCAGAAATGTATTGCCCCATATAAGAGTTAGGGTTGTCTAGCTTCAGGTGAGGCTGGATCCTCGTATTCAGTATCTTTAGGAATACACCTTTCTCTGTATCTCAGAATTGTATTTCTTTATTAGCTTTATTCTTAGAAAGCTTTTGCTTTAAGACTTTTGCTACTTGATAACCACATGGCCACAGGCAATTTCAGGCTTACATTCTCTCAGCTTTAATCTCACTGAGAAAAGGCTTTCTCTTGCCCAATTCTTCCAGAAAATAGCCTATACCTGCTTCTCATGAACACAGAATGGATCTTGCATTCCATCCTGAGCTCGTCACTATGGCTTTGCATGGCCAGACCTATGCCAATCCCTGTAAGAGCAGGAAAATTATATCAGCACTACCTTAATCACTTGACCTGAGATGGGAGGGAAAAAGAAAACCAAGTTGTCTAACCAGAGGAAAAAGGGAGCACAGCTTAAAAACATATCCACTTCAATAATGGAGAAATTGGCTAAATGATAGTAATGAACTTGCACACGCTCATAGAACTAGCATGAGACATTTTTAAAAACGACTTTCAAATCCAGATTTTGTAAATTTGAAATAAGTCCCCTTTTTCTGGTTCAAATGTTTGTATTTTTTTCCTCACTCAAACATTCCATATGCATTTCAGAAAATGAAAGTCACTCAGTTGTGTCTGACTGTTTGTGACCCCATGGACCCATACAGTCCATGGAATTCTCCCGGCCAGAATACTGGAGTAGGTAGCCATTCCCTTTTTCCAAGGGATCTTCCCAACCCAGGGATTGAACCCAGGTCTCCTACATTGCAGGAGCCAGCATGGAAACCTAAGAATACTGGAGTGGGTAGCCTATCCCTTTTCCAGCAGATCTTCCCAACCCAGGAATTGAATCAGGGTCTCCTGCATTGCAGGTCAATTCTTTACCAGCTGAGCTACGAGGGAAGGTGTGTGAAAGGTAGATTTCTACAATGGCCTCCAGTAATGTCCAGCTCCTGTTGTTCACACTTTAATGTAATTTCCTTGACTTCAATATGAGTTGAACCCAGCAACATATTTCTAACCAACAGAATATGGAAAAGGTACTAGACTTTCAATTTTGTGCTTTGGATAAAAAAGATTGTTATTTCCATTTTGCTAGCAGATTATCTTTCTATTCTTATCTTTGCTGAAACCAGCTATTATGTTGAAGAAGCCGAAGTGGCAAGGAAGTGAGGATAACCACTAGTTAACAACTAATAAAAAAGAGAGGCCCTTGGTCTACCTGTTGTTGGGAATGGAAGACTTGAAAAACCCGTGAGTGAGCTGTGAGGAGTATATCCTTCCTTAATGGATTACCCTGTATGATAGTTAATTTTCTGTGTCAGCTTGACTGGACAGTCAGTCAAATATTATTCTAGGTGTTCCTATGAGGGTGTTTTGGGTGAGATGAACATTTAAATTAGCAGAATCAGTAAAGCCAATTGCCCTTCCTAATGTGGGTGAACGTGGACGTGAAGTCACTCAGTCGTGTCTGACTCTTTGCGACCCTGTGGACTGTAGCCTACCAAGCTCCTCTGTTCATGGGATTCTCCAGGCAAGAATACTGGAGTGAGTTGCCATTTCCTTCTCCAGAGGATCTTCCCAACCCAGGGATCCAACTTGGGTTTCCTGCATTAGAGGCAGATGCTTTAACCTCTGAGCCACCAAGGAAGCCCAATGTGGGTGAGTCTCATCCAATCAGTTGAAAGTCTGGCTAGAAGAAAAAAGTTGACCCATACTCCAGACTGGGGCATTCATTCTTTTCTCTGCTTTCAGATTCAAACTGAAATGTTAACACTTTCTGGGTTTTGAGTCTGCCAGTCTTATGGTGGGAACTACACCATCAGCTCTCTTAGTTCTCAGGCCTTTTCAGACTGGCAATAAACTGATGGCTTTTCTGAGTCTCCAGGCTGCTGACTCACCATGCAGATTTGTCTACTTTAAGAATCATAGGAGCCAATTTTTGTTAACCTCTTTCTCTCACTCTTTCTTTCTCTATATGTGTACACACACACACACACACATTATACATATGTACACGTATATATACAAAATTCTGAATGATTTTATTTGATGAAAATCAGTATTTTAAACACCATGTGTGCTCACTCAGTCATGTCCGACTCATTGCCACCCCATGGACTGTAGCCTGCCAGACTCCTCTGCCAATGGGATTTTCCAGACAAGAGTACAGGAGTAGGTTACCATTTTCTACTCCAGTTTAAACACCATCCTTGCTTATTTTTCTTACTGATGAAATAGGAGGATTAATTCATATTTTAGTTTACAATTGCCATGATCTCTTCCAACAGAAAAGCTTCGGAGTAGAATAGAAGATCAGGTAAAACAAGAGAATACCTGTGAACTGCTCCTTGAATTCTTAGGTGTGATGTCCTTTCACTTACTGAAGTCAACTTCTTTCTGCTTAATATACTTCTAAAGTATCAAACTAGTGATAAATGCCATTCCATTTTTCATGTCACAAATACTTGGCTAGGAAAGAAAGAAAAAGATTTACACAGAGCAGCTAAAGTCAAATTCATAAATAACGATGTTTTAAAAGGTGAGTTATTTCTATTCCACACAATAGCAAATACCTACATTATTCATTTTTGAGTTGATCTTATCTGAATTCTCACACTTTCCTCTGGGTTGGGGAGAATAAAAAAGCATTCCTTGTCTTAAAAACATACCTTGCTTAAAAAGGCAGTTGATTCTGCTGGGAACATGTGCATGTGATGTTGCTATGTTTCAAAAGACAGGCTCAAATAATAAGTCTATTGATTCCCCTTCTTTATCCTACTAATGGTCATTAGGAATGCTATGTAAACAGATTTGTTCCTCTCACATGAAATTCTGAGAAAAGAGGATCAGGAATTCAGATTTCTACTTTGAGATGATAAGTCTAAGAAAAGAAAAAAAAAACATTGAAAATTCTTTAACTTTATAACTATAATTACTGGTCTAAATTCTACTTTTAAAATTTAAAGACTCAGCAGCTTTTGTTGATTTTGGAGGGGGATGGGAGTATAAATATTTAAACCACTAAAACAATTTGCATTTACATCATTCCAGACTACCTCAAATTTAGTGAGAAAGACATAATAAGAAAACCAAAAATGTGTGGAAACCTGGAGAAAGGCAGTGAGGTGAGAGACTATTTGCAATGAGTAGACTGCTCAGTGATTGTTGGAATTATACAAAGAAAATCTGGAAATGTGAAACCCAGTGTCTTAGAGAAAAAGTCTGAAACTAAGTGACAAAAGATGTAAGTCTTTAGCTGAATTTCAGTTATTTACTAGCTATAGTAGGGCTTGATATCCTGAAACATTTAAACCATGTGGAAGATTCCCTGGAGGAGGGCATGGAACTCACTCTAGTATGCTTGCCTGGAGAATCCCATGAACAGAGGAGCCTGGTGGGCTATAGTCCATAGGGTTTCAAGGAGTCGGACATGACTAGGTGATTTAGCACACATACATTCGAACTGTGGTGCTGGAGAAGACTCTAGAGAGTCCCTTAGACAGCAAGGGGATCAAACCAGTCAATCCTAAATAAAATTAACCCTGAATATTCATTAGAAGGACTGATGCTGAAGCCGAAGCTCCAATACTTCGACCAACTGATGTGAAGAGCCGACTCATTGGAAGCAACCCTGGTGCTGGGAAAGACTGAGGGCAGGAGGAGAAGGGGGCGACAGAGGATGAAATGATTGGATGGCATCATCAACTCAATGGACGTGAGTTTGAGCAAACTCTGGGAAATGGTGATGGACAGGGCAGCCTGTTGTGCTCTAGTCCATGGAGTCTCAAAGAGTTAGACACCACTTAGCGACTGAACAACACTACACACACACTCACACACACACACACACACACACACGGGTTTATACACAGACATGCATAGAACACTTTCTATATTTGTTATCCACACCTCAATAGATATTTCAAATAAAATCATGAATGTAAATGTGTCTGGTGAATTCAACTCAGGAGCTATACCTGATGTTGAGAAAAAGATGACAATCCTGGGGACTTTCCTGGTGGTCCGGTGGTTAGGAATCCACCTTTTAATGCAGGGAATGAGGGTTTAATCCCTGGTCAGGGAACGAAGATGCCACATACCACTGGGTAACTAAGCCCATGAGCCACAACCAGAGAGAAGCCTGTGTGATGCAAGGGGAGCCCTTGAGCTGTGATTAAGATCTGCTACAGCCAAAACTAAGTCAATAAGCTTTAAAAAATGAAGACCATCCTGGCACGACCTGTGCCAGGCATGTAAGGCCTGGGAGACGGGAGAAGAAAGACATGAAAGGTGTTCAGTTCAGTCACTCAGTTATGTCTGACTCTTTGCAACCCCATGGACAGCACCACGCCAGGCCTCCCAGTCCATCACCAACTCCTGGAGCTTGCTCAAGCTCATGCCCATCATGTCAGTGATGCCATCCAACCATCTCATCCTCTGTTGTCCCCTTCTCTTCCCACCTTCAATTCTTCCCAACATCGGGGTCTTTTCCAATGAGTCGGTTCGTTGCATCAGGTGGCCAAAGCATTGAAGTTTTAGCTTCAGCATCAGTCCTTCCAGTGAATATTCAGGACTGATTTTCCTTAGGATGGACTGGTTGGATCTCCTTGCAGTCCAAGGGACTCTCAAGAGTCTTCTCCAACACCACAGTTCAAAAGCATCAATTCTTTGGCACTCAGCCTTCTTCACAGTCTAACTCTCACATCCACACATGACCACTGGAAAAACCATAGCCTTGACTAGATGGACCTTTGTTAGTAATGTTTCTGCTTTTTAATATGCTGTCTAGATTGGTCATAACTTTTCTTCCAAGGAGCAAGTATACTTTAATTCCATCTGCAGTGATTTTGGAGCCCCTAAAAATAAAGTCTCTCACTGTTGTTGTTTCCCCATCTATTTGCCATGAAGTGATGGGACCAGATGCCATGATCTTAGTTTTCTGAATGTTGAGTTTTAAGCCAACTTTTTCACCCTCCTCTTCTACTTTTGTAAGAGGCTCTTTAGTTCTTTTTCACTTTCTGCCATAAGGGTGGTGTCATCTGCATATCTGAGGTTATTGATATTTCTCCTGGCAATCTTGATTCCAACTTGTGCTTCATCTAGCCTGGCATTTTGCATGACATACACTGCATATAAGTTAAATAAGCTGGGTGACAATATGCAGCCTTGATGTACTCCTTCCCCGATTTGGAACCAGTCTGTTGTTCCATGTCCAGTTCCAACTGTTACTTCTTGACCTGAATACAGATTTCTCAGGAGGCAGGTGAGGTGGTCTGGTATTCCAATCTCTATAAGACTCCTCCACAGTTTGTTGCGATGTACATAGTCCAAGTCTTTAGCATAGTCAAAAAAGCAAAAGTAGATGTTTTTCTGGAACTCTCTTGCTGTTTTGATGATCCATTGGATGTTGTCAATTTGATCTCTGGTTCCTCTGTTTTTTTCTAAAGCCAGCTTGAACATCTGGAAGTTCACAGTTCAGAAACTGTTGAAGCCTGGCTTGGAGAATTTTCACCATTACTTTGCTAGGGTGTCAGATGAGTGCAATTGTGTGGTAGTCTGAACATTGTTTGAGCATTGCCTTTCTTTGGGATTGGAATGAAAACTGACCTTTTCCAGTCCTGTGGCCACTGCTGAGCTTTCCAAATTTGCTGGTATATTGAGTGCAGCACTTTCACAACATCATCTTTCAGGATTTGAAATAGCTCAACTGGAATTCCATCACTTCCACTAGCTTTGTTTGTTGTGATGCTTCCTAAGGCCCACTTGACTTCACATTCCAGGATGTCTGGCTCTAGGTGAGTGATCATACCATAGTGGTTATCTGGGTCATTAAGATCTTTTTTGTATAGTTCTACTGTGTATTCTGGTGGCTCAGAGGGTAAAGCATCTGCCTGTGATGCGGGAGACTCAGGTTCAATCCCTGGGTCAGGAAGATCCTCTGGAGAAGGAAATGGCAGCCCACTCCAGTCTTCTTGCCTGGAGAATCCCATGGACAGAGGAGCCTGGTGGGCTACAGTCCATGGGGTCGCAAAGAGTCGGACACGACTAAGCAACTACACTCTGTGTATTCTTGCCACCTCTTCTTAATATCTTCTGCTTCTGTTAGGTCCGTGCCATTTCTGTCCTTTATTGTGCTCAGCTTTGCATGAAATTTTCCCTTGATAGCTCTAATTTTCTTGAAGTGATCTCTATAGTTTTTCCCATTCTATTGTTTTCTTCTATTTCTTTGCACTGATCGCTGAGGAAGGCTTTCTCATCTCTCCTTGCTATTCTGTGGAACTCTGCACTCAAATGGGTATAGCTTTCCTTTTCTCCTTTGCCTTTAGCTTCTCTTCTTTCTCAGCTATTTGTCAGGCCTCATCAGATAACCTTTTTGGTTTTCTTTTTCTTGAGGATGGTCTTGATCACTGCCTCCTGTACAATGTCATGAACCTCCGTCCATAGTTCTTCAGGCGTTAAACATTGTTTGAGCATTGCCTTTCTTTGGGATTGGAATGAAAACTGACCTTTTCCAGTCCTGTGGCCACTGCTGAGCTTTCCAAATTTGCTGGTATATTGAGTGCAGCACTTTCACAACATCATCTTTCAGGATTTGAAATAGCTCAACTGGAATTCCATCACTTCCACTAGCTTTGTTTGTTGTGATGCTTCCTAAGGCCCACTTGACTTCACATTCCAGGATGTCTGGCTCTAGGTGAGTGATCATACCATAGTGGTTATCTGGGTCATTAAGATCTTTTTTGTATAGTTCTACTGTGTATTCTGGTGGCTCAGAGGGTAAAGCATCTGCCTGTGATGCGGGAGACTCAGGTTCAATCCCTGGGTCAGGAAGATCCTCTGGAGAAGGAAATGGCAGCCCACTCCAGTCTTCTTGCCTGGAGAATCCCATGGACAGAGGAGCCTGGTGGGCTATAGTCCATGGGGTCGCAAAGAGTCGGACACGACTAAGCAACTACACTCTGTGTATTCTTGCCACCTCTTCTTAATATCTTCTGCTTCTGTTAGGTCCGTGCCATTTCTGTCCTTTATTGTGCTCAGCTTTGCATGAAATTTTCCCTTGATAGCTCTAATTTTCTTGAAGTGATCTCTATAGTTTTTCCCATTCTATTGTTTTCTTCTATTTCTTTGCACTGATCGCTGAGGAAGGCTTTCTCATCTCTCCTTGCTATTCTGTGGAACTCTGCACTCAAATGGGTATAGCTTTCCTTTTCTCCTTTGCCTTTAGCTTCTCTTCTTTCTCAGCTATTTGTCAGGCCTCATCAGATAACCTTTTTGGTTTTCTTTTTCTTGAGGATGGTCTTGATCACTGCCTCCTGTACAATGTCATGAACCTCCGTCCATAGTTCTTCAGGCGTTCTGAAAGATCTAATCCCTTCAATCTGTCACTTCCACTGTATAATCATAAGTGATTTGATTTAGTTCGTTCTTGAATGGTCTAGTGGTTTTCCCCACTGTCTTCAATTCAAGTCGGAATTTGGCAATAAGGAATTCATGATCTGAGCCACAGTCGGCTCCTGGTCTTGTTTTTGCTGTCTGTATAGAGCTTCTCAGTCTTTGGCTGTAAAGAATATAATCAATCTGATGTCTGTATTGACCAACTGGTGATGTCCTTGTGTAGAGTCCCTTTATGTTGTTAGAAGAGGATATTTGCAATGAACAGGGTGTTCTGTTGGCAAAACTCTGTTAACTTTTGATCTGCTTTGTTCTGTATTCCAAGGTCAAATTTGCCTGTTACTCCAGGTAGCTCTTGACTTCCTACTTCTGCATTCCAGTCTATAATGAGAGGGATATGTGAAGATAATAGAGCAAGAATGCTCAAAATGCTACCGGGACCAGGGGAATAAAGGGACGTTGTGAAGCAGGCCAGCTGAGGACTCTGGGTAATATGTCAGGTGGGGACTGAGATAACATGTGATCTTTTCAAAGGAAAAAGGAGCCTCTTTGCCCCAATCTATCACTCCCATACAAGAATCCCAGCCAGAAGTGCTGACTCTTCCAATATCTGTGGGAAGCTCTAAATAGAGATTTCCACATGATATAAACTGAACTTTAATTTTTTTAATTCAAGAGGAGATATGAATTAAAATATTCCAGTGAATGAAAGAAATAAACTTGCATGAATTACCTATCCTATAAAAACAGACTGATCATTGAAGGAAAAATGAGTCACTTTATTTAATTACTTGAATCTACCCAGCGGTACCTGAGTACCTGTGTGTCCCAAATGTATTGCCTCAAAACTAATAACACTGAATAACAATAGAAGCCACGTGACTTTGCTTTAAAATCTATTACGTAAATGATGATCTCTACTTAACACCTGTCACAGCCTTCCCGATGCTTCTGACACATTAAGTTGCAGAATCTTCCTTGGACACGATAGACTTTTCACAGCACTGTGCTTTATCAAATGCTGTTTCTTCTGTGTGAAATTCTTTTCTGAATACTGCATAGTGGAGCTAAGGATTTTTCTTTAAACTCCAATTCAGGTGTAATTGTTTCTATCACCCAGTTTAAGCTGGCTATGTAGAAGTATTCATTTCGTGTTTCATATTCTTATAGTTCTTTGCTTATATTCCTATAATAGAACTTACTGAGTTAAAATATGAGCCATTTTTTATTTCAAAAGACTGAGCATCTAAAAATTAGAAACTAAATTTTCAACCCGTTACTCCAGCACACAAGGAGGTTACTGAAATATCATGGGTTCTACAGAAATATTTGTTGAAAGAATAAACAATAGAGTTCCATTTTTACTTAATATATAAAATAGTAGAGAGAGTATTGAGTGAAAGATTACGAAAGATTATAGCTTTTCTTCAACCCAGTAAGGCCTGAAAGTAGAGGGAACCATATGGACTGAAATCTGAGGAAGGACCACTGCTGCTGGAGAGAGATTAATCCAGGCATGCACACTCTGTCTCTGTGCACAAGCAATTTTCTTTATCCACTCATCATCAGTATCAGTTCAGTTCAGTTGCTCAGTCGTGTCCAACTCTTTGCGACCCCATGAATTACAGCACGCCAGGCCTCCCTGTCCATCACCAACTCCCTGAGTTCACTCAGACTCATGTCCATGGAGTCCGTGCTGCCATCCAGCCATCTCATCCTCGGTCGTCCCCTTCTCCTCCTGCCCCCAATCCCTCCCAACATCAGAGTCTTTTCCAGTGAGTCAACTCTTTGCATGAGGTGGCCAAAGTACTGGAGTTTCAGATTTAGCATCATTCCTTCCAAAGAAATCCCAGGGCTGATCTCCTTCAGAATGGACTGGTTGGATCTCCTTGCAGTCCAAGGGACTCTCAAGAGTCTTCTCCAACACCACAGTTCAAAAGCATCAATTCTTCAGCGCTCAGCCTTCTTCAGAGTCCAGCTCTCACATCCATATATGACCACAGGAAAAACCATAGCCTTGACTAGACAGACCTTCATCGGCAAAGTAATGTCTCTGCTTTTGAATATACTATCTAGGTTGGTCATAACTTTTCTTCCAAGGAGTAAGCGTCTTTTAATTTCATGGCTGCAGTCACCATCTGCAGTGATTTTGGAGCTCCCCCCCCACCCCCACCAAATAAAGTCTGACACCGTTTTCACTCTTTCCCCATCTATTTCCCATGAAGTGATGGGACCGGATACCATGATCTTCGTTTTCTGAATGTTGAGCTTTAAGCCAGGTTTTCCCCATATTTTGGCTATTGCATATAATGCTACAGTTAACATGAGAGTTTAGGTATCTCTTTCAGATACTGATTTTCTTTCCTTTGGATATGTACTCAGAAGTGGGATCACACTAGCTCTGTGGCATAATGCATAGTATGTGGGATAATGTCTAAGTACCAGGTTTTTCTTAATGTAATTTCTGCACTTATGATAAAAACATATCTCTTGAACGACTTCACATACAACATTGATTAGTGGAAGGTTATTTGTGTCTATAATATTTTTAATGTATACATATCTCAACATATAACATTATGCCCTTAGTATACTTTTTACTTATTTATGACTCTCAGCAAGTTGGTTGGGCAGTGACATTTGGTGAGCCACATTGTAAAAGGTCTCAGCCAATGAAACATGATTTCTACCATGCTAACATGAGTTCAGAATGCTCTGCAATGGTCCACCATGCTGATCACTTCACCGTGAGCCACCTTGCCTTCAATTATATTTATAGTGTACCCCGGAGATCGTGTGGGGTGGGGGTGGGAGGGGGCTTCGGCATTGGGAGATTGTGTAGACCCGTGGCTGATTCATGTCAATGTATGGCAAAACCAATACAGTATTGTAAAGTAGAATAAAGTATTAAAAATATATTAAAATAAAAATAAAATAAAATACAAATAAAGTTAAGATATGACTTAGATGTGTTACAAAGTAGCTAAAAGAGTATCAGGTTGAGTGCTGGTCCTCTTTCAAGTACATGGTTGTGGTTGTGGAAAGAAGGGATAAAGGTCAGAAGGCAATTAGAAACTGATAAAAGTCTTTATCAGTTGACAATATTTCAGTTGTCATAATACCACTATGCTGCTGCTGCTGCTGCTGCTGCTCCTAAGTCACTTCAGTCGTGTCCGACTCTGTGCAACCCCATAGACGGCAGCCCACCAGGCTCCGCCACCCCTGGGATTCTCCAGGCAAGAACACTGGAGTGGGTTGCCATTTCCTTCTCCAATGCAAGAAAGTGAAAACAGTTGACAATATTTCAGTTGTCATAATACCACTATGCTGCTGCTGCTGCTGCTGCTGCTCCTAAGTCACTTCAGTCGTGTCCGACTCTGTGCAACCCCATAGACGGCAGCCCACCAGGCTCCGCCACCCCTGGGATTCTCCAGGCAAGAACACTGGAGTGGGTTGCCATTTCCTTCTCCAATGCAGGAAAGTGAAACATGAAAGTGAAGTCGCTCAGTTGTCCGACTCTTCGCAACCACATGGACAGCAGCCCACCAGGCACCTCTGTCCATGGGATTTGCCAGGCACAAGTACTGGAGTGGGGTGCCACTGCCTTCTCTGATATAGCCTGGAACAATTATACAACACTATTTTAACAGTAGTTGGCAGAAACACTGGTTGGAGGTATGCTTCAGGAAAATTTAGGGTATTGAAGAAAGTAATTTCTAAAACCAGTTAGCTTTCCCATTCTCTAGGATATACCCAGTTTTTCTCACACTCTTCAAATTGGTCATATGGTCATTTCTTGAATGAATGGCCTAACAATTAATTTATGACTGTTATGAATAAGTGATAAATTAATGACAACTATACCTGGTAACTAAAGACTAGGACTATATATGTAGTCTTCATAGCATGTTGCTTGTGTGTATAACTTTTAAGTCCTGGTGTGAGGCTATCCAATATCTGTAATAGAGAGTAAACATTAGATTGTACCTAGCTGAGTAATCATCCTCCTGGGTGGTTCAAATGGTAAAGCATCTGTCTACAATGTGGGAGACCTGGGTTCAATCCCTGGGTCTGGAAGATCCACTGGAGAAGGAAATGTCAATCCATTCCAGCAGTGCCTGGAAAACCCCACGGACAGAGAAGCCTGGTAGGCTACAGTCCATGGGGTCGCAAAGAGCTGGACACGACTGAGCGACTTCACTTAACTCACTTAACTGAGTAATCAGTTGTTTATGTTGAGTCAAATCATGGCTACTTTGGTTAGCTGCTTTTAAGATCACATCTGCAAAATTTCTTCCCATGTGCTACCTAAACCTCTGATTCTAAGGAGATAATTCCCCAAATGATGGTTTCTCAACCTTTGCCACTCATCTCATATTAGGGTATAGTCTTATTTGACAGCACAGAAAGAAAATATAAACCAACAAGAGAGAGAAAAGAGATTATTTTGCAATGTAGCTGAAAAATTGTAAAATTTTGGAGAGTCTCAGATAATATCAAGGTGTGTGATTATATCATCTTTGAGGTGATTCTGTCTAGTTGGATAACTGTCCTTCTCAGGACAATCAGTGAAGACATGTAGATGTCAACTTGAATCTTGTGTGTCCATCCCTGTAGATTTGGAATAGGATACTTTTCAAGTTGAAGAGAAAGACTGTTGGTAAAGGGGAGATGAGTAACATGGAGCTAGCTCATATACTCCTCTGATGCTGTTACTCCTGGAACCCAAAGGATAACTAAGGTGGGATTAAAAGTTCATTTGCTTGTGTTTTTTTGCTCTAACTGGATTTCTCTCTGCCAAAATCTAACTTGCAAAACTTCCTCATAATCCTTTGCTGTTGTTTTTTGTTTAGTCGCTAAGTCATGTCCAACTCTTTGTGACCCCATGGACTGTAGCCTGTCAGGCTCCTCTGTCCATAGGATTTTCCCAGATAAGAAACTCGAGTGAGTTGCCATTTCCTTCTACAGGGGATCTTCCCAACCCAGGGACC
This sequence comes from Madoqua kirkii, assembly GCA_006408675.1. Classification (NCBI taxonomy): domain Eukaryota; kingdom Metazoa; phylum Chordata; class Mammalia; order Artiodactyla; family Bovidae; genus Madoqua; species Madoqua kirkii. The sequence continues at coordinate 682 of SJYC01017399.1, read as the reverse complement.
GAACCTGTGGTCTTTCCTGCATTGGCAGACAGATTCTGTACTACTGAACCACCAGAGAAGCCCCATAATCATTTCAGTTCAGTTCAGCTCAGTTCAGTCCAGTCCAGTTGCTCTGTTGTGTCCGACCCTTTGCGACCCCATGAATCACAGCATGCCAGGCCTCCCTATCCATCACCAACTCCCTGAGTTCACTCAAAGTCACATCCATTGAGTCAGTGATGCCATCCAGCCATCTCATCCTCGGTCGTCCTCTTCTCCTCCTGCCCCCAACCCCCTCCAGCATCAGAGTCTTTTCCAATGAGTCAACTCTTCGCATGAGGTGGCCAAAGTACTGGAGTTTCAGCTTTAGCATCATTCCTTCCAAAGAAATCCCAGGGCTGATCTCCTTCAGAATGGACTGGTTGGATCTCCTTGCAGTCCAAGGGACTCTCAAGAGTCTTCTCCAACACCACAGTTCAAAAGCATCCATTCTTCGGTGCTCAGCTTTCTTCACAGTCCAACTCTCACATCCATACATGACCACTGGAAAAACCATAGCCTTGACTAGACAGACTTTTGTTGGCAAAGTAATGTCTCTGCTTTTGAATATGCTATCTAGGTTGGTCATAACTTTTCTTCCAAGGAGTAAGCATCTTTTAATTTCATGGCTGCAATCACCATCTGCAGTGATTCTGGAGCCCCC
>SJYC01017398.1:0-22330 GCA_006408675.1 Madoqua kirkii | reverse complement strand
GAAAAACCATAGCCTTGACTAGACAGACTTTTGTTGGCAAAGTAATGTCTCTGCTTTTGAATATGCTATCTAGGTTGGTCATAACTTTTCTTCCAAGGAGTAAGCATCTTTTAATTTCATGGCTGCAATCACCATCTGCAGTGATTCTGGAGCCCCCCGAAATAAAGTCTGACACTGTTTCCCCATCTATTTCCCATGAAGTGATGGGACCAGATGCCATGATCTTCATTTTCTGAATGTCGAGCTTTAAGCCAGCTTTTTCGCTTTCCTCTTTTACTTTCATCAAGAGGCACTTTAGCTCCTCTTCACTTTCTGCCATAAGGGTGGTGTCATCTGCATATCTGAGGTTATTGATATTTCTCCCAACAATCTTGATTCCAGCTTGCGCTTCTTCCAGCCCAGTGTTTCTCATGATGAACTCTGCATAGAAGTTAAATAAGCAGGGTGACAATATACAGCCTTGACGTACTCCTTTTCCTATTTGAAACCAGTCTATTGTTCCATGTCCAGTTCTAACCATTGCTTCCTGACCTGCATATAGGTTTGTCAAGAGGGAGGTCAGGTGGTTGGTATTCCCATCTCTTTCAGAATTTTCCACAGTTTATTGTGATCCACATAGTCAAAGGCTTTGGCATAGTTGATAAAGCAAAAATAGATGTTTTTCTGGAACTCTCTTGCTTTTTCCATGATCCAGCAGATGATGGCAACTTGATCTCTGGTTCCTCTGCCTTTTCTAAAACCAGCTTGAACATCAGGAAGTTCACGGTTCATGTATTGCTGAAGCCTGGCTTGGAGAATTTTGAGCATTACTTTACTAGCATGTGAGATGTGTGCAATTGTGCGGTAGTTTGAGCATTCTTTGGCATTGGAATGAAAACTGACCTTTTCCAGTCCTGTGGCCACTGCTGAGTTTTCCAAATTTGCTGGCATATTGAGTGCAGCACTTTCACAACATCTTTCAGGATTTGAAATAGCTCAACTAGAATTCCATCACTTCCAGTAGCTTAGTTCATAGTGATGCTTTCTAAGGCCCACTTGGCTTCACATTCCAAGATGTCTCACTCTAGATGAGTGATCACACCATCGTGATTATCTTGGTTGTGAAGATCTTTTTTGTACAGATCTTCTGTGTGTTCTTGCCACCTCTTCTTAATATAACCTGCTTCTGTTAGGGCCATACCATTTCTGTCCTTTATCGAGCCCATCTTTGCATGAAATGTTCCCTTGGTATCTCTAATTTTCTTGAAGAAATCTCTAGTCTTTCCCATTCTGTTGTTTTTCTCTATTTCTTTGCATTGATCTCTGAAGAGGGCTTTCTTATCTCTTCTTACTATTCTTTGGAACTCTGCATTCAGATGCTTATATCTTTCCTTTTGTCCTTGGCTTTTCACTTCTCTTCTCTTCACAGATATTTGTAAGGCTTATCCAGACAGCCATTTTGCTTTTTTGCATTTCTTTTCCATGGGGATGGTCTTGATCCCTGTCTACTGTACAATGTCATGAACCTCCTTCCATAGTTCATCAGGCACTCTATCTATCAGATCTAGTCCATAAAACCTCCAGGAAAGAATGAATTACTGTTTTCTTTCTGAAATCCTATAGCACTTATTATCTGAGTCATATTTTCGGTTAAAACCAATCCATTATACATCTCTTACACTTATATCACATATAAGACATTCTGCTAAGGAAATATAGAGATAAAAGGGGTCTCTGCTGGCCATTTGGCCATTTAAAATATAACGAGTGAGATCAACATATCCACGACCAACCAAAGATGAGGCAGTCTTGGCAAATGTGTACTCAGACACCATGTGCTTTCCTGCCTCGGTCTTGTTATTGCTTTTTTCTTCTGTCTCCAATGCCCATCCCTAATATTTATTTCAGATAGAGCCCAAATGTTATTTTCTCAGCAGACCAAGACACTTTCTATTAACACACTTCCTCCATAAAAGAACTAGACTTATAAAAGCAATAGTAAGTCATTTGTTCTTATGTGTGTTTCTTGTATCCCACTATAAATGTCTAAAGGGCAATGGGGATGTATTATTTAATGTCCATTTTCTGGCATGTAGTGAGTGTATCAGCACGGAGTAAACCATCAATAAATAGAAAACAAACGTATCTTTTGCCCTTGTGTGAGTGAGCATGTCAAGTCCTTTAGGAGCTAGGGGCATGGAGGGCAATATGTTACAGGAGAAATCACAAACATTTCATAATTTCCAATGTTGTTGTATAAGAACCGTGTGTACTACTAAAATATTTCCATTTTATAGGTGCAAAAACCAAGGCACAGAAGTGAATTGATTTGCTTAAAGTCCTGGGGCTTTAAATGATAGAGCTATGATTTGAACCAGGCAGTCTGGTTCCAGTGTAGGGTGCTTTAGCAATTTTACTGCCTCCCTAAGAGAATACTATATTTTAAAAATACATACTATATTCCTAGGATTCAACAACTATTATTTAATCTTTTTCTCCTTTTTATTCTGATTTACTTCCACCCCTGTCTTAACTGAGCAGAAATTCAAAAGCCAGTGCTTATGGAGGTGCTGACATCTTACAAATAAAATACTCTTCCTAAAAAGACACCTAAAGGCAATGATTGGAGAACTTCTCTATATATTTCCTCAAACATTAGAATCTAATTCTCTTGGTTCACTTTGTATCATTCTGGAGACAGCATTTCCATTAGACCACATGTGAATTTCACCGAAATACCAAAGATTCAAATGAGAGTGTAGCCCAGAGACAGTCACTTATACTGAAAATAGGCAGAAATCAGCAAATGCCAAGTGATGTAGTCAGAGGTCTCTGGCACCCCTGTGGAGCTTTCATCTGCTGGAAGCATGTCACTCATCTTGGCATTTTGCGGGGAACCACAACTAAAGGACCAAGGCACATTCCCATAAAATGGTTATCAGATGCAAGTCTGCAGTTTCTCAAAGAGCACCCTGTGGTTTCGAATTAGCAGTTCACCGCAGAGCTAAAGACAATTCCAGAGGCCTCCTTCTTCCATTCTCCTCAGAAAAAGGAAATTAGTCAAACATGACTGAAAAGATAAGTAGTTTATTCCCTGTGATTGTCAGATACATTGACTTACCAGAAACACTATGTTGGAAAAAAAAAAAAAATTAATGCAACTTCTTACACAAGTGATGAGACAGTTACAGAATAATCTTAAACTCCCAGTGACATTTGAGATCTTTAAAAATAATTGCATAGAATAGAGAGAGGATTTGCTGTTGTTTAGATGCTAAGTCACGTTTGATTCTTTGCAACTCCATGGACTATAGCATGCCAGGTTCCTCTTTCATGGGATTTCCCAGGCAAGAATACCAGAGTGGGTTTCCATTTCCTTCTCCAGGGGATCTTCCCAACCCATGGATCAAATTCATGTCTCCTGCTTGGCAGGCAAATTCTTTACCACTGAGCCACCAGGGCTCAGCTTAGTTAAAACTAATCACTGCAAGAATGCTCAGTTCAGGTCAGTTGCTCAGTCATGTCTGACTCTTTGCGACCCCATGAATCGCAGCACGCCAGGCCTCCCTGTCCATCACCAACTCCCATAGTTCACTCAAACTCATGTTCATCGAGTTGGTGATGCCATCCAGCCATCTCATCCTCTGTCGTCTCCTTCTCCTCCTGCCCCCAATCCCTCCCAGTGGTGAGGTGAGGTGAGATGAAGTTGCTCAGTCGTGTCCAACTCTTTGTGACCCCGTGGACTGTAACCTACTAAGCTTCTCTGTCCATGGGGTTCTGCAGGCAAGAATACTGGAGTGGATTGCCATTTCCTTCTCCAGGGGATCTTCCTGACCCAGGGATCGAATCCAGGTTTCCCGCATTGGAGCCAGATGCTTTAACCTCTGAGCCACCAGGGAAGCATAATAAGTCTTTTCCAGTGAGTCAACTCTTTGTATGAGGTGGCCAAAGTACTGGAGTTTCAGCTTTAGCATCATTCCTTCCAAAGAAATCCCAGGGTTGATCTCCTTTAGAATGGACTGGCTGGATTTCCTCCCAGTCCAAGGGACTCTCAAGAGTCTTCTCCAAAAATAAATACATTCAGAGTTTTAAATAAGTTTTCCAGATATCTTACTGTTCCTTTTGACTAGTTGAATAAAACAAAAAATTGCAGCCCACATGGGGACATTTACATCAAATACCCATGAAAGAGATGTGATGTAAGTTCATTGTGAAAAATTTCAGCTTTCAATGAAATGAAGACTTAGCCTATATAATTGGTCTATCAAGTATTTCAAGCAAAACTTGACTTGCTGAAATGAGCTTAGGAGACAGATAGCTATGATTTGCCCTCAGATGCTGGAGAAGGCAATGGCACGCCACTCCAGTACTCTTGCCTGGAAAATACCACGGATGGAGGAGCCTGGTGGGCTGCAGTCTGTGGGGTCTCTAAGAGTTGCACACGACTGAATGACTTTACTTTCACTTTTCACTTTCATGCATTGGAGAAGGAAATGGCAACCCACTCCAGTGCTCTTGCCTGGAGAATCCCGGGGACGGGGGAGCCTGGTGGGCTGCCGACTATGGGGTCACACAGAGTTGGACACTACTGAAGCAACTTAGCAGCAGCAGCAGCCCTCAGATACAAATGAGAAAATGTAGACTCAGCAGGGTGATTGGATTTCCTAAGATTCTGTAGGTCCTGCAAATAAGCAGGGCCTTCCAACATAGCCCTCCTAACTCTTAACCCAATGTTTCTTCTACCATGAATACAGCTGTGGTTGAAAAAGATGTCTAAATTATTTTCTACTCTCTTAAATTTGTTGAGACTTGTGGCCCAGTATGTAATCTATCCTGGAGAATATTCCATATGCACTTAAAATGAATACTTGTTTATTTCTGTTTAGGGATTGACTGTCCTATAGATATCAAGTCCAAGACATCTATTTTCTCATCTAAAACTGTTGCCTTATTTTCTGTTTGTATGAAACTAAACATCAGTTACAGGAATAAAAATGGGGAAATACAAACATGATGACTGAACAACATGTTACCATGACAACAAAAAAATCAATGAATCAATGGAGAAATCAAAAGGGAAATCATAGAAAACCTTGAGACAAATACAAATAAAAACATAACTTTCCAAAATCTATGGAATGCAGCAAAAGCAATTCTAAGAGAAAAGTTTATATCATGTCTCAAGAAACAAAAAAAATCTCAAATAAACAACACAGCCTACCATTTAAAAACAAGAAAAAGAAAAAGAAAGCCCCAAGTCAACAGAAGGAAGGAAATAATAAAGATCAGAGAGAAAATAAACAAATGAGGAAAAAAATAGAAAATGAAAGTAAGAATTGTTTTTCAAAAAGAGAAAACAAAATTGATAAGCCTGTAGGTTCATTAGAGAGAGGGACAGGGGCTTCCCTGGTGGTCCAGTGGTTAAGAATCTGCCTTGCAATGCAAGGGATATCAATTTAATCTCTGGTCCAGGAAGATCCCACATGCTGCAGAGCAACTCAGCCTTTGCACCACAGCTACTGGCCAGTGCTCTAGAGCCCATGAGCCACACCTGCTGAAGCCTGCACCAAGAGCCTGCATTCCACAAGAAAATGCAATGAGAAGCCTGCCCACCGTAACTGAGAGTAGCCCCTGCTTGCAACTAGAGAAAGCTGATGTGCAGCAACGAACACCCTTCATATGCAAACAGTAAAATAAAACAAATGAATCTTAAAACAAAAGGTAGGAAATGAGGACCCCAATAAACAAAATATGAAATGAAAGAGGACATACTGTCAGTACCACAGAAATACAAAAAAATTATCAGAATACTTTGAACTGTTATGTCAGCAAATTGGAAAATCTAGAAGAAACTGATTCCTAAAAGCATACAATCTTTTAAGACTGAATCAGGAAGAAATAGATAACCTAAGCAGAAAAATTACTAGTATTGAAATTAAATTAGTAATCAAAATACTCTCAACAAAGTTCAAGGTCATATAGTTTCACAGGGGCATTCTACAAAACATATAAAGAAAAGTTAATACCAAAAAAGAAAAAAAAAATTGAAGAGAAGAGAATGTTCTCAAATGCACTGTTAAGAGGCCATGGTTAGTTACGCACATACCAAAGGCACTACAAACACAAAAAAGAAAATTACAGGTAATACCCCTGATGAAGAGATGTAAAATTCCTCAAAATATTAGCAAACTAGATTCCACAATACATGAAAATTATCATGCTCATGAGCAATTGGGATTTGTCCCAGGGATTCAAGGATGGCTCAATATCCAAAAGAAAAAAAAATCAATGATATACCATTTTAACAAAGGATAAAATATCACATGGATTCTGCAAAGCAATTATCCTTCAATTTAAAAATAAATAAATTTTAAAAATCACAAGGATTAGGTCAATGGATGCAGAAAAAGCATTTAGCAAAATTCAAAACCTCATTATGATTAACACCTCTCAACAAATACAAAAGGAACATGTCTTAAAGTAATAAAGGCTATTTATGAAAAATCCATGGCTAATATCATCCTCAATGGTGAAAAGTTGAAAGTTTTCCCTCTAAAATCAAGAATAAGACAAGGATGTTCACTCTCACCACTTCTATTTAACACAGTATTTGAAGTTCCAGCCACAGCAACCAGAAAAAATAAAGAAACAAAAAGCATCCAACTTAGTTGGGAAGAAATAAGACTGTCACTATTTCCAGATGGCATAATACCATATACACAAAACCCTTAAGTCTCCATGAGAAAACTATTGGAACTAATACATGAATTCAGTAAAGTTACAGATACAAGAGTAATAAACAGACATCTGTTGTTTTCTGTATGCTAATAATGAACTATTGGAAGAAGAAAGAAAGAAAACAACCCTCCATTTATAGTCACATCATAAAGAATAAAATACCTAGGTATAAACTTAAACAAGGTGGTGAGAGACCTATGATCTGAGAACTATAAGACACTGCACAAGGAAACTGAAGATGATAGAAAGAAATAGAAAGATAGCCCATGTTCATGGCTTTGAACAACACTTAAAATTTCCTTCCTACCCAAAGCCATCTACAGATTCAGTGCAATCCCCATCAAAATATCCATGACATTTTCCACAGAAATAGAACAAATAATCCATAAAAGACCCTGAATTACCAGAGCGATCTCGAGGGAAAAGAACAAAGCTAGAGGTATCATGCTCCCTGACTTCAGACTATGATAAAAAGCTAAAGTAATCAAAATATGGTAGTAGCCCCAAAACAGGCACAGATCAGTTGAACAAAATAGATAGCCCAGAAGTAAATCCACACACTTCTGGTCAGTTAATCTATAGCAAAGGAGATGTACCCAAGATGAGATAGACATTGTCCTCAATGAGTGGTGTTAGGAAAACTGGACAGCTAACATAAGAGATTGAAATCAGAACATTTTCTCATACCACATGCAAAAATGAACTCAAAGTGGATTAAAGATAAATATAAGGCTGGAAACCATAAAACTCCTAGAAAAAACAAAAACAAAACAGGCAATTCAGTCTTTGACATAAGTCTTAGCAATACTTTTTTGGATCTCTCTCTTCAGGTAAGGGGAACAAGCAAAAATAATCAAATGAGACCTATTCAAACTTAAAAGGTTTTGTATAGTAAAGGAAATCATCAAAAGCAAAATGAATAAACAGCTTACTGAATGGGAAAGGATATTTGAAAATGATATGTTGAATACGGGGATAATACCAAAAATATATATAAACTCAGTATCAAATAAACAATCCCAATTAAAAAATGAGAAGGGCTGAACAGACATGCCTTTCAGAGAAGGCATATAGATGGCCAACAGACACATGAAAAATGCTTAGCATCACTAATCATCTATGACGTTCAAATCAAAACCATGATGAGATATTGCTTCACACCTTTCAGAATGTCTATCATCAAAGCCACAAAACAAATAATAAATGCTGGTGAAGATGTAGAGTAAAGGGAACTCTAATATACTGCTGGTGGGAATGCAAATTTTTGCAGCCACTATAGAAAAACACTATGGAGTTTCCACAAAATGTTAAAAATAGAACTGCCATAATAATATCTAGCAATTCTAATCCTGGGAATAGATATGAACAAAATGAGAACTAGAAAAGATATGTGCACCCTGATATTCATAGAAGAATTATTTATAATAGCCAGGGTATGGAAGCAACTTAAGGATCCTCCAACAGAAGACTGGATGAAGAGAATATGATTATGCACACTAGAACACAGTCAAAAAAAGAATGAAATTCTGCCATTTGCAACAACATGAATGGACCTGGAGAATATCCTTAATATGTCAGACAAGAAAAATGAATGCTGTGTTTTCACTTGTGTGTGGAATCTAAAAAAGTAAAATGAATGAATACAAGAAACCTAAACAGACTCATAGACACAGAAACAAACTAATGGTAACCAGTGGAGAGAGGTAGGGGAGGGACAAAATAGACAAAGAGGAGTAAGAGGTGCAGACTCCTGGGTACAAAATGAATAACAGCCTGCTGAGTATATGATAAATAACATACAAATATATAATGTGAAACACAGGGTGTGCATATATAATTCTAAATGGGGTATAATCTATAAAACCATGGAACTACTATGTCATACATAGTGAAACCAACATTATAAATCAACTCATTTCAAAAAAAAAATACGTAAGCACTTGAAGTTCCTAAACCCTTCCATGTGCATTTTAATGACCCAGAATTCACAAAACTGAGAACCAAGTATAGAAACTACTTAAGGATTTGAACAAGAATTTCTTCAGAGAGTTTGAATGAGATAATGTGAGTAGAGCACCTAACAGAATTAGTGAATATTTGTTGAATAAATATCAACTTAGAAGCAATGCCTGTGATGATGTTTTGTAAGCTGAGGCATTTAATTACTCTTGTGTTGAGTCTTAGTTGTGACTTCCTCCCCAGCCTCTTAATAAAAGAATAAAATTTCCTAAGCTCACTCTTGACTAGGCTCTAAGGCACATTCACCTTGCTTCAGTATAAATGCTTAACTTGTAAACAATAATTTGGAAGAGTTTGTAAATGAGATGATGTCACACTGGGTACATTCTCCATGTGCCTTGAAAGGAAGTATGAAAAATTGCTGTTGGCCTGTGATGAAGATAGGCCTTTTCTACTCAGAGAATTAAGCTCATTCTACATCTCATTAGAGTAATATTAGTGCATTCTCTTAACCAAAGGAATTTTGCATTAGAGTAGGCAGCTGCTTTCACCTCTCCAGCTGCACCTCCTCAACAAACTCAGTTGATATTCACGTAGAACACAAGGCTCCAATGTGGGAATAATTGCTAGATTAGCTAATAACAGAGGTCCCTGCTTCCTGCTTCTATTGCCCCTTGAATAGCTATTCTGACTGTTAAATCCATTTTTATTTCAAACAGAAGAACAAATTCCAGCAATAGTGAGCATTTTACAGTTCTTGACCTGTTTATAAGAGCATGCTTCTGTTGTACATATTATATGAGAACTCATAAGTAGGGCATGCTTCATTAATTGCAGCTGCTTTTATGCATGCCAATTTTTTATACCACATGCACTAACTTAAAATGCAGTAGCTCAAAGAACAAAATACAAATAGTGTTTATTATTTACAGCCAAAGTTGTTTAAGGAAAATGACTAAAATTTGGAATAATAACTTCAAAGAAGAAAATTTAACTTCAGCAATTGCTTAAAGAGACAGTAGTCAGCCAGAGTTTTGAAAATATTTCTACAGTGTATAAAATAATTATTTAATAGTGCTTTGGAAAATGTTCATTGTTATAAGCACAACGTCAAGGTATCTTCCGTTCCATGAGTTATACATTTTCATACTGGTACTGAAATATGATTTATATTTAACAAAATTCACTTACTGTAAGTGAGCAGCTCAATGGTTTTTAGTAAATTGTTGTTGTGCTAATAGCTCAGTTGTGTCTGACTCTTGTGACCCCATACTCTATAGCCCACTGCACTCCTCTCCATGCTAGAATACTGAAATGAGTTGCAATTCCCTTCTCTAGGGGATCTTTCTGGCCCAGGAATCAAACCCAGGTATTCTGCACTGCAGGCAGATTCTTTACTGTCTTAGCCACCAGGGAAGCCCCTTTAGTAAATTAATACAGTTGCATAATCATTACCCAAATTCAGTATTAGAACATTTCCATCAACTTTTTGTCCCTTTGCAGTACTTTTCACTCTAACCTTCAGTCCCAAGTAACCACTGATATATAGCTTTGTCTCTATTAATCTGCCTTTCCAAGAAATTTCCTATGAATGTACCCATATGATATGCAGTTCTGTGTATCTGGATTCTTTCATTTAGCAGAATGTCTTTGATGTTCAACCATATTGTATCATGTACTTGCACTTTTATCTTTTTATTGTCAAAGACTATCCCATTATGTGAATTGCTGTTGTTTAGTTACTCAGTTTTATCTGACTTTTGCAACCCCTTGGACTGCAGCATGCCAGACTTCCCTGTCCTTCACCATCTGCTGGAATTTGCTCAAACTCATGTCCTTTGAGTCAAGTGATGCCATCCAACCATCTCATCCTCTGTCATCCACTTCATTATAAGGAAATGTCTTTTAAAATCCATTCACCAGTTAATGGGCATTTGGATCATTTCTACTTTTTGTCTACTATAAATAGTGCTGTTAGGAGCAGTGTGACTTGCTTTGGCCAAAAGTATTTCCTTGTAAATACTGATGATTGAAATGCACTTCCTATCTTGACTGTGGCTTCATCCATGTGACTTGCTTTGGTCAATGGGATATTCACAGACAAACAGAACCAAGCGTGTGTGGTTAGGCTTCTCTCTTGCATCTCTGCTGTCACCATGAAAAGTTTCCTAAGACTCTTCTGGTGGTTCAGTGGTTAGGAGTTGACAATGTTAATTGTTAAACCTGCCCATGAAGGGAACATGGGTTTGATCCCTGGTCAGGGAAGGTTCCACATGCCGCAGGGCAACTAAACCCATGCACCACAACTACTCAGCCTGAGTTCTAGAGCCTGTGTGCCACAACTACCGAAGCCCACATGCCCTAGAGCTCATGCTTTGCAACCAGAGAAGCCCTGTGAACGAGAAACCCACGCACTGCAACTAGAGAAAGCCCACAGGCAGCAACAAAGACCAGGGCAACCGAAAATAAGCACATTAAATTTAAAAAGAGTTTTCTCTGTAGTTACTGCCTCACAGCCTGGACCTAAGCATAAAACACAAGTGGAAAAGACCACATTCAAACAACCATGAAGAGCAAAGCCCAGATTCACCAGTATCCTGAAACAGAACTGCCCTGCTGAGCTCAGCTTGTAGGCTCAGCTGTAGCAGCTGCTCCTAAATTTGAGAGCAGAAACATTATGGGTAATAGTCACTAGAACCACTGACTTTTGGAACGTCTTAGTGTACAGGGCTTCCCCTGTGGCTCAGGTGGTAAAGAACCTGCCTGCAATGCAGGAGAGACTGGGTTTGATCCCTGGGTTGGGAAGATCCTCTAGAGAAGGGAATGCTACCCACTGTAGTATTCTTGCCTGGAAAATTCTATGGACAGAGGCACCTGCAGTCCTACAGCCCATGGGGTGGCAAAGAGTCAGACATGACTGAGCGACTGAGACTTTCCACTACGCTTTGCTATGCAGCAGCATTATGGCAAGAGCTAATGAATACAGAAGCTATGCAGAGTCTGTCTGCCTCTTGCCTCACCAAACTTACTTCATACTGTTTTCACTCTTCTTGTTCTAGCCACTCTGACACGGATCCATACGGCCCAAACTCACCACATGGGTAGTTCTTCATCAATGCTCTCTCCTCTACCTGGAAAATCGCTTCTCCTCTGCCTTGCCTAACTCATCTCCCCGGAGCCTTCATATTTCAACTGACGTATTTTTGCCTCAGAAAAGCTATTACACTTTTGCTGAGTAACAAACTGCCTCAAAGCGTAGTGACTTAAAATACCATTTTATTCTCATGAAACTATGGGTAAACAGTGTGGGTTGGGCAGTTTTGCTTCGCTTCTAAGATCACTGCTGCATTTTCCATCATCCAAGTCATCAAGTGAAGACAGATAGTTTGAGACTCACGACCTGGAATATGTCGTTTTCAGCTGGGCCATGTCTCTAGCAGGCTGTCCTGAGCTTCTTCACGTGGATGCAGAGTCTTCAGCAGCAAGAAATAACAAATTTCAGTGCACAGAATGACTGCCTGCATCACATCTTATGATGTTCCATCAGTGAACAGTCACGTGCCAAGCCCAGAGTCATGTATGAGAGGGCTACCCAAGAGCCTGCATATAGGGAGTCATGATTTAAAAAAGGCTTATTACAGTTTTCCCTCCATCCCTAATGATTCATGTTCCTCTAACTTGCAAAACATATTAACTCCCTAAGAAGAGTCCCCAGGTATCATTCTATCATGGTATTAGTCTAAAAGTCTACAGTCTTATAATCGGCATTAAGGCTAGATGCTTTCTCGTGGCTTCCCTGGTGGTTGGATGGTAAAGCGTCTGTCTACAATGTGGGAGACCTGGGTTCGATCCCTGGGTGAGGAAGATTCCCTGGAGAAGGAAATGGCAATCCACTCCAGCACTATTACCTGGAAAATCCCATGGACAGAGGAGCCTGGTAGGCTACAGTCCATGGGGTCGCAAAGAGTCAGACATGACTGAGCGACTTCACTTTCACTTTCTTTCAAGGCTAGATGCAGATGAAACTTCTTGAGAGCAGTTCCTTGACTGTGGTCCTTAATGATGCAGAGACATGAGACATGAAAAGACAAGTTATTTACCACCAAATGACTAATCACAGTGGTGAAATAGAAACAAAAACTAATATATATTTCGTTCAAAAAAGGAAAGATGGAAAGAAGGAAGAAAGTCACTGATTTATCAAAATTATAAAGTACAACCAGGTGCAAGTTGTCAGGACCCCCTACTCTGACTGTGCTCCCCAACATAGTTTCCTTAGGCTACTGCTATCCTGTAACAGAACAAACAGTGAATAAAGACTTCTTATTCAAAGGAAAATGGGGATTTGGAGGAAGGTCCCAGTTTCTTTAATCTTAGATTGTGGAACTTTCTTAAAACTTTTTTGGGTTTGCTGTGTATCACATTGCATCCACCCTAAAGGTCAAAATGCACGTCCACAATTCCTTTCTGAGATAGCCTTTTATCCAGACTGTTTTGGGATTATGCTTCCATAGGAAGATGCTGCTAAAATTCTTAGAAGCAGTTTTGCCTAGCTGAGAGGGCCTATTAAGCATAACTTTAAATGTTTTAGAGATATTAACAAAGAATTATAGAGCTATGTTCTTGATTTAATCTAACTTGAGGCCATTTCTTACTTGAAAAAAAGGTTATGAAAGAGTTTTATTTTCCAACTTAGAAAGTCTTGGTTACATTATTGTCCCTCTGAAGTGTTCACAACGTGAGTCGTTCTCTCTTTAGCTCATCTGTCTCTTCCTGTGCCTAACCATATGTAGCGAAAAAAAGCCAATCAAGTCACTTCCATGTAGGTCCAGTGGCTAAGACTCTGTATTCCCAATACAGGGGGCCCAGGTTCAATCTCTGGTTGGGGAACTAGGTTCTGTGTGCTGCAAGAAAGATCAAAGATCCTACATGCTGCAACTCATACCCAGTGCAGCCAAATAAACAAACATATCAAACAAAAGAAGGCAATTGATATTTTTTCAACATTTCAAAATTGGTATATTTTCAACTTTCTTTTTAGTAATTTCCTGAGCAAAGCTAACCATGACCAATCCCAAAGTCAATGTAGAAGGGGTCCTCACAAGAGTGTGTTTTCAGCAAAACATATTCATTGGTGGCCAGCACTTTATCTGCCAAGAAGCATTTCTCGACATCTAAATTATAATGCTTCATTTTATACCTTCCTAGTCCCTGAAGTTTTCCATTAAAACAACTGTATAATTTGGTATTTAACTTCTGACTCCCTAAATATATGCTGCTGGGGACAAAGATTATATTAATATCTTATTCACTACCCTATCGTCAGCACATGAAAAGGATGTTTGTGCATGGCAGGCAATTTGAAGAGTAAGTGATAGAATAAAAATAGTCCTAAGGGAAACTCTGTAGTATTCACAGTTTATTTTCTCATTTACTTGTTTATGTGTATCCTCGTCTAGAGTCATAAGTCCCATAATGACAGGAACCCCATCAATTATGTTCATAAAAATGCCTAAGCAAATTATACCTTTAATAAATCTTCACAAAGAAGGAAGAATGAAAATATTAAAAATAAATATAAATATATTAACATGATAAAATAAACCTATATATCAATAGGCTAATGATATAAGCATATTAAAATAATATA
The DNA here is from genome assembly GCA_006408675.1 of Madoqua kirkii. Taxonomy (NCBI): domain Eukaryota; kingdom Metazoa; phylum Chordata; class Mammalia; order Artiodactyla; family Bovidae; genus Madoqua; species Madoqua kirkii. The sequence continues at coordinate 8,004 of SJYC01017398.1, read as the reverse complement.
GTCATTCTCCATTCTGATGGGTTGTAGGATCAAAACTCAAAGGCTCCCAAAACAAACAACTCAAGACTCCAAGACAGGATATGATCTCTCCTGGAATCTGAGCCAGACTTCACTCTCTGGGAAAATTTTTCATTATAAGGTGGGAAGAAAAGAGATGGGAAAGCTGACCTGCAGTGGAATCACATGTGGGTAAGGCATCTCAATTCCTTGTGTCTTTGGAGGAACACGGATACAGATCACAACAGGCACAAAGATACGGGCAAGATGAGCATCCTTAGGTAAAAACAACACTGAGAGAGCCAAACTTTCCTTCCCTTCCTTAAACACCTCTCCAGTCATGACTAGGGGACAGATGTTTTGTGAACATCCATGATAGGTCAAAGTCCCCACACGATGGCAAAGCAGCTAGGAGTAACTCTACATCAACCAGGAACTCAAGTGACCAAAGTGATGGCTAGAAAGCACATTATGAATTCAAAGGCAAAGGTTACAGAGATTTATATCACATCTTTACATTCACTCATTCCTTTATGAAAACTTGAGTTGCATACTTATTATAATAATATTATAGGTTTCCTGTGGTCATGTATGGATGTGAGAGTTGGACTGTGAAGAAGGCTGAGCACTGAAGAATTGATGCTTTTGAACTGCGGTGTTGGAGAAGACTCTTGAGAGCCCCTTGGACTGCAAGGAGATCCAACCAGTCCATTCTGAAGGAGATCAGCCCTGGGATTTCTTTGGAAGGAATGAAGCTAAAGCTGAAACTCCAGTACTTTGGCCACCTCATGCAAGGAGTTGACTCATTGGAAAAGACTCTGATGCTGGGAGGGATTGGGGGCAGGAGGAGAAGGGGACGACTGAGGATGAGATGGCTGGATGGCATCAACGACTTGATGGACGTGAGTCTGAGTGAACTCCGGGAGATGGTGATGGACAGGGAGGCAATGCGTGCTGCGATTCATGGGGTCACAAGGCGTCGGACATGACTGAGCAACTGAACTGAACTGAATCTATGTTGTGGAACCAGCACAGCACTCTCCCCTATGGTGGGAGAAGAATGGAAACATTTTATTGGTAGATGAAGGACAGAGAAGGACTTGCCCATTGATCACTGCATTGACAATCCATAGATCAAGTCTGCAGGATATAAAAGTGCCCTGGAGTGAGTGCATGGGAAGCCTCTGCCTGGCTCTAAAGAAGCTGGCTGGTTTGTATGACAGAGAGCCTGGGCTGCTGGTGGTAATGCCCGCAAGCCTTCCCAAAGGACAATTTTGCTCACCTGATCAAAGTTTCCTCACCATCTCTGGCAAACCTTAGCCTGAGGTCCTGTGTAAGCCTTTGGTGGAACAGTTTTCACGTGATCTGGTTCCAGTATGTTTCCCAAGTTTCAAAGCCCCTTTGATAATAAGATATATGCAAATAGTCACTGGGACCCCACAATGCACCAGTCTCTGTGCTCGGTATATATCCAATCTGCTTTTTTGCCTTTACACAGCCCTCGAGGTAGCATTATTATTCTCGTAATACAGAGAGAGAAATGGAGGCCTCTTCAGAGGGAAGGGGAAAGGAACATCACAACTCAAGACTCCAAGACAGGATATGATCTCTCCTGGAATCTGAGCCAGACTTCACTCTCTGGGAAAATTTTTCATTATAAGGTGGGAAGAAAAGAGATGGGAAAGCTGACCTGCAGTGGAATCACATGTGGGTAAGGCATCTCAATTCCTTGTGTCTTTGGAGGAACACGGATACAGATCACAACAGGCACAAAGATACGGGCAAGATGAGCATCCTTAGGTAAAAACAACACTGAGAGAGCCAAACTTTCCTTCCCTTCCTTAAACACCTCTCCAGTCATGACTAGGGGACAGATGTTTTGTGAGCATCCATGATAGGTCAAAGTCCCCACACGATGGCAAAGCAGCTAGGAGTAACTCTACATCAACCAGGAACTCAAGTGACCAAAGTGATGGCTAGAAAGCACATTATGAATTCAAAGGCAAAGGTTACAGAGATTTATATCACATCTTTACATTCACTCATTCCTTTATGAAAACTTGAGTTGCATACTTATTATAATAATATTATAGGTTTCCTGTGGTCATGTATGGATGTGAGAGTTGGACTGTGAAGAAGGCTGAGCACTGAAGAATTGATGCTTTTGAACTGCGGTGTTGGAGAAGACTCTTGAGAGCCCCTTGGACTGCAAGGAGATCCAACCAGTCCATTCTGAAGGAGATCAGCCCTGGGATTTCTTTGGAAGGAATGAAGCTAAAGCTGAAACTCCAGTACTTTGGCCACCTCATGCAAGGAGTTGACTCATTGGAAAAGACTCTGATGCTGGGAGGGATTGGGGGCAGGAGGAGAAGGGGACGACTGAGGATGAGATGGCTGGATGGCATCAACGACTTGATGGACGTGAGTCTGAGTGAACTCCGGGAGATGGTGATGGACAGGGAGGCAATGCGTGCTGCGATTCATGGGGTCACAAGGCGTCGGACATGACTGAGCAACTGAACTGAACTGAATCTATGTTGTGGAACCAGCACAGCACTCTCCCCTATGGTGGGAGAAGAATGGAAACATTTTATTGGTAGATGAAGGACAGAGAAGGACTTGCCCATTGATCACTGCATTGACAATCCATAGATCAAGTCTGCAGGATATAAAAGTGCCCTGGAGTGAGTGCATGGGAAGCCTCTGCCTGGCTCTAAAGAAGCTGGCTGGTTTGTATGACAGAGAGCCTGGGCTGCTGGTGGTAATGCCCGCAAGCCTTCCCAAAGGACAATTTTGCTCACCTGATCAAAGTTTCCTCACCATCTCTGGCAAACCTTAGCCTGAGGTCCTGTGTAAGCCTTTGGTGGAACAGTTTTCACGTGATCTGGTTCCAGTATGTTTCCCAAGTTTCAAAGCCCCTTTGATAATAAGATATATGCAAATAGTCACTGGGACCCCACAATGCACCAGTCTCTGTGCTCGGTATATATCCAATCTGCTTTTTTGCCTTTACACAGCCCTCGAGGTAGCATTATTATTCTCGTAATACAGAGAGAGAAATGGAGGCCTCTTCAGAGGGAAGGGGAAAGGAACATCTCTGCGACAGAAAAATGAGGGACCCTTTCACTCTTTCAGCACATTCTGAGTGTCTATTCCACTCAGGGCCCATTTTTGAAGAAAATTAGTTTGCTTTCACAGTCAGTTCTTTCTGCCAGGTCAGTCCAGTTACCAGAAAGGAGAGGGGGTTGGGGATGTAGAAATGGAAAGTGGGGCTGGAGGATGTGAGAGGCAAGCGCCCTAGGTTTGCCTGCGGCCAGCTCCCACCCCAGACCCCTCCCCAGTCCGCCTTCATCCTGAACATACCCTCACCTCCTCGACCCAGGCAAGTGTTCTTTCTCGAGCCTTCCCTTGAAAGGATAACAAGAGTGTTTTCCCTGGCGCTGTTGTCCTGTGATCAAAGCATAGCTCAGGAAACGGGGGCCCTCCAAAGCTGTTTATCTAAAATCTCTGATTTCACCCGTTGGAGAAAGCATTCTGCATCTTCTCTCCCAAGGGCAAATATTTCAGTTACCTGTGTCCTAGGAGCCAGGCTGAGGCCACACATACTTTGCTCAGGAAAAGAAAACACGGCTCTCCTGTCAGAACATTTCCCTTTGTGCTCATGTTCGCTCCCACCGCCCCCGGCCCCCCGGCAGGACTCTGAGGCCAGGAGGAAATCCTAATCTAGTCTCTCGCAGGAAGTCTGACTGGTTCAAGGCAGGGAAGATTTAAAGACCAAGAAACTCTAAATCCAAGCTTAAGTGGGAGTGTTTTTTATTACTGATAAAACACAGAATCCCTTTTCTGGGTTATTCTGATGAGCCCAGAGTAAATATTTATCCTTTTAACTAATGGAACTGTACTGAACAGCCCTGGGACTCCCAGACAATCAAGCTGATGGATCACTTTTTGCTTCCCTGGTCCGAGGGTAGAACTGGGCAAAATTATTTGGCGCGGGGAGCCCTTTTCCTGTGGCATGGCTCTCGGCATGTATGAGGCATAACATATCCCTCTTTGTGCCAGAACAGAACCGGGCGGGTGTGAGGGAAGGCCGTGCTGGGACCTCCCGGCTCCACGGCTCTGAGATGATTTAATAGTTACACCGTCAGTGTTCCCAGGGTAAACAGCCGCCTACCTCTGAGGAGAAGAGGAAAGATGGATGGCTGGATCTGTAACCTCCACCCTCCCCGTAGGCTTGAAGGCAGTACTTTGTTCTCGTGGTTTCAGGGAATGCGGTGTTCACAACACTCACATCCTGAGGACACATAAACACATATGAAAATTTACATGGATGAATGAATGAGGATACATATGGACACAGTGCCCTGAGAGCATTTTGAGGGTGGAGGCTATTCCTTTTTCATATTTGTGTTCTATTGTCTCACAGGCAGATGATTAATATATAATTTTTGAATAAATACATGAACGTTGTTGTTGTTCAGTCGCTAAGTCACAGAAGACACTTTGTGGCCCCATGGACAGCAGCATGCCAGGCCTCCCTGTCCCTCACCATCTCCCAGAGTTTGTCTAAGTTTGTGGCCATTGGGCCCGTGATCCTATTCAACCGTCTTATGCTCTGCCTCCCTCTTCTCTGGTTCGCTTTTTTTCAATCTTTTCCAGCATCAAGATATTTTCCAGTGAGTTGACTCTTTGCATCAAATACATGAAAAATTATAACCATTTACCTAGCATGTAATAGGTGCCAGGGACTGAAGGAAATTCTTCATAAACATTCTCTTATTTAATTCTCACAACAGATGACTATATTTGGTGCTCTTAGTTTCCCTGTTTCACAGATATGAAAAGTGAGGCTTGACTAGATAAGATGTTTTAACCAAGGTTACACAGCAGTTCAGTGGTAGTAAGGGCTATCTAATGCCACAGCTGATACCCCTAACACTTTTTTCTACAAACTCATCTCCCCAAGGTGTACGTTAAAGATGTTTCTACATACATCGTCTATGAAGAGCAGTCATTGAGTTGCCAAGATGCTGAAACCCCTACCTGGAGGCTTTGATTAAGTAGCGTGTCTGTTGCCACATTTTTTTCCTGTCCTTCCTCCCCAGCCCTAACTACCAGACATAAAAGGAAGACATCAGCTTCACAGTAAAGATTCTGTGTTTTCAAGAAGAAAGAACCTTGGGTTTAGTTCCCCTCCAACAGCACAACAGTACAGAGATTTTTTGAAGAAGACACTGGCAGTATCTGTTTTCTATCGCCACCAGAAGGTCACAGACTTAGCGTTTTAATGTAACATTCATTGCCTTGTGTAGGGCAGGGGTCCTGGCAGGCTAAGCTGGGCTCTTCTTAGGGTATCACAAGGCTGAAACGAAGTTGTAAGCCAGCTGGACTCTTATCTGGAGGTGTTGGAAGAGAACCCACTTTCAAGCTCATTCAGGTGTCGGCAGAATTCAGTTCCTTGCAGGTGTAGGATGGAGGTCCTCGTTTCTTGGCTGGCTGTCAGCCAGGGCCTGTTGTTTGCTCTTAGAAGCTGCCCACATCCCTTCTCATGTGGCCCCTTCCAGCTTCAAACAAACAAAAGCACATCCCTATGCTATTTCATGCTCGAAAGCCTTCTGACTTCCTCACTGGCAGCCAGCTGAAGAAAGTTCTCTTATTTTAAATGTTCACGTGATTAGATTAGAACCACCTGGATAACCTCTCTTTAAGGTCAAATGTGCTGTATGAAATATTATAGGAGGAATTCACAAACTCTGGGTATTAGGGCATGGGATATTAGGAGCCATTTCTAAAAATAATTCCTGCCATACAGTCCTTTATTAAAATTGAGGCCAGGGATAGGAGAAAGATTTATAGGGAGGCAAAGGGGACCAAGTCAGGCAGCAAAGAGCAGAATAGAGGAATGATATCAGTACTTTAGAAATCAGGTAAAACCAGGACGGAGTCAAGAAAAAAAATAAGATGGCACTTAGTAGATGCTTGATAAATGTGGATCTGACTACCTGCTGTTTAAAGTGAACCATGTGTTACACAGAGGAAGAAAAAACTCACCACGCATTCCTTGGTTACCTAAGATGAGTTCATATACATGGGGTCCTTTTAGGGCTTCTCTGGTGGCTCAGATGGTAAAGAAAGTGCCTGCAGTGCAGGAGACCTGGGTTAAATCCCTGGGTCAGGAAGATTCCCCTGGAGAAGGTCATGGCAACCCACTCCAGTGTTCCTGCCTGGGAAGTCCCATGGACAGAGGAGCCTGGCGGGCTACAGTTCATGGAACTGCAGAGTAGGACACGACTGAGTAACACACACATATGTGTATTCATTCATATTATCTTTGGATGAGTGTGTGATATTATTATCTCCATTTTACAGAGGAGACACAACTAGATCAAGGAAATTGCTAAGCCCTGCATAGCTCGTGACTTTTTACAGACAGGCTATAAAAACAGAAGCCTAGCTCCTGAGATGGTACCTTTAGTTATTATAATAGATGTATCTGGAATTAGTCTTTTTGGAGTCTGATGATAAAAGAAATGACTGGGGCAAAAGTTGGAACATAAAATAAGTATCTGTGGGTCTATGACATAGGCTCAGTCCAGTAGAGGTCCAGGGTTGTGGTGGAGGAAGTCTGGGATTTCATGTAAGACAATCTAGTGTCCAGGTGCAGCCACGAAAGTTATCAAGGTTGTGACCATGGGCAAATCATTTCCGTCTTCTGAGCCTGTAAAATGGGAATAATAACATCTGCTTCTCAACTTCAAAGGGTTCATGTGGTTTGATGCTGCAGCAAGCATCATTTTAATGGGCTGTATGAACCTAAGTTGAAAGTCTGTGAAAGTTTTAGTCACTCAGTCATGTCTGACTCTTTGAGATCCAATGGACTGTAGCCCACCAGGTTCCTTTGTCCATAGAATTCTCCAGGCAAGTATACTCAAGTGGGTAGCTGTTCCCTTCTCCAAGGGATCTTCCCAACACAGGGATCAAACCCAGGTCTCCAACGCAGGCCTCCCACACTGCAGACAGACTCTTTATCATCTGAGCCACCAGGAGCCCCTAAGATACAATAGTGCAACTTTCATCTGATTTTTGTGTTTTGTTTCTTCCAGATCCCAGGGGTCAGGTGCTACCAAGAAGTTTAGCTTTGATAGGTAAGAATATTTTTTATATCCTTAGGCTTAGTTCTTGCTCACCTATAGGTTTCATGTTAATCCTTAAAAAAAAAAAATTCTGTCTTTTTCATAGTCTGCCTTTGTGTTTCCCTTCACATTTGTGAAGCCCACGGGAAATAATTTCATTTGAGGAATTCTACTGGCAGTTAGTAGAGGGTCTCTTTATATAACCTGAGGGGGAAGAAAGAGGCTGAAGGTAGGAGAGAGCTGGAGAATGATCAGAGAGTAGATGCATTAATCAGGCTTCTCAGAGAAACAGAGCAATAGTATCTATCTACCTATCTAAATCATGACATTGTACAGGAGACAGGGATCAAGACCATCCCCATGGAAAAGAAATGCAAAAAAGCAAAATGGCTGCCTGGGGAGGCCTTACAAATAGCTGTGAAAAGAAGAGAAGTGAAAAGCAAAGGAGAGAAGGAAAGATATAAGCATCTGAATGCAGAGTTCCAAAGAATAGTAAGAAGAGATAAGAAAGCCTTCTTCAGCGATCAATGCAAAGAAATAGAGGAAAACAACAGACTAGAGATCTCTTCAAGAAAATTAGAGATATCAAGGGAACATTTCATGCAAAGATGGGCTCGATAAAAGACAGAAATGGTCTGGACCTAACAGAAGCAGAAGATATTAAGAAGAGGTGGCAAGAATACATGGAAGAACTGTACAAAAAAGATCTTCAAGACCCAGATAATCATGATGATGTGATCACTCATCTAGAGCCAGACATCTTGGAATGTGAAGTCAAGTGGGCCTTAGAAAGCATCACTACAAACAAAGCTAGTGGAGGTGATGGAATTCCAGTGGAGCTGTTTCAAATCCTGAAAGATGATGCTGTGAAAGT